>OY987273.1:17072328-17334443 GCA_963920665.1 Straminergon stramineum
AATGGCGACCCGCGGGTCTGGGCGGACCACTTAAGTACCCGAGGTCGCCTTGGGGCGTAGTGCGGGTCGGGCGCATGCGAAACGGGCGACCGCGGGTATGGAGCGACCGCGTGTATGGATGGCGACCGCGGGAGGGGCGACTGCGGGTTGGGGCGACCGCGGAGGGGGCGGTTGCGGGTTCCAGAGGTCCTCGGGGATGGAGGCAACCGTTCGCGTGGGGGTGACCGCTGGTCCTTGGCGACCGCGGGTACAAAAAGGATGGACCATCCTAAATAATAGCTAAAAGAAACCTTGATATGGGGTAGAAACATTGGCATTACAACTTCCCACTTCTATTTCGCTTGCTTTCGAATAAAATCATAAGACCACTATGATATGGTCTAGAATGTGGAATGAGATTTTGACTTGTTTCTTTATGGTTCCAAATATATGTCTACAATGTTCACAAAGAAAAAAAAGGATGGGCCAAAACGGAAAAAGGGAATCAAAAATATAAAAGTACGGGACATGATTGACTTCTATTGAAACAAAAAGGGAGAACTTGAAATACTTACATTCTACCTTTGCATAATGATATTATAGAGGTTACTTTAGAAGTGTCCAAAGTCTTTTTCTAATTTCTTCAAGTTTGCTCTACAATGAACATGAATTCGGCTTTTTTACACGAACCCTAAACCCTTTTGGGGTGGAAGAGGTCATAAATGCAAACATTCATGTTGCAGAGCACATTGAAATGAAGTAATGAACAATAAATGAAGCATATGCACATCAAGTCAAAAGATTGTTATCCTTGATGAAGACATTGTTCAAACCATCAAGGGTGTTTGATTGCTATCATTTCTTTTTTTTGCATGCCAATCCTTCAAAATTGGTCACCCACAAAATACAAGAAATTTCTAAATGGGACAAATGGGACACCTTCGAAATCATCCTTCTTAGACGTTGTAAATTGTTAAGTTACAAATTATAGATGCAGTCTGCGGAAGTAAACTTTCCAAGGAGGACCACCCCTTCTTACACTACAAAATTTACAAGATGATGAGATGCTCTTCTATCCTATATAGAGAGTTTCTATCATTTATGGACTCAAAATTAGCCACCCCATCATTTAAAGATGAAGAACTGTCACTGCAAATCCTTATACAATGTACAATTTCTTTGGCTAAGTATTCTATGGAGGACATCAATATGTTCTTGTAAAGCTATCCAAGGTTTACTTCAACTTTTCTATACAAAAAAATAATCTCTCTCCAAAGAGACAAAACGTCAAGTTTGGTCACTCCGATAGGTGAGCAAGAAACATCATTTGATTCCCAAGGTTTCGGAGATGTGCTATGAGGGTTGAGACGGTCAGTATTGAATTTCGTACGGAAATGTATGAGGTGCAAGGTTGCACCACATACATTTCCATCCGAAATTCAATACTGATTTCTTATAACTCTCATGGACCATCCCCTAGACCTTGCAAATCAAATCACCTTCCTCCCACATACCCATAAGGAACTAGCTTGACGTCTTTTTTTTTCTTTTTTGTCGGTTGGCTACAAGAACCAAACCAAATTGATCTCATTGGGGACCGAACCCGAGACCTCCACAAGAACAATGACTTCGAGGAAGCCAAAACCTTCATGCATCACTTGAAGATGCCTTGAAGACCCCAAGGTCCTAATGAAGTGACTTGTTCTTGGATGTTAAAAGTTGAACTCGTTATACTTATTAAAACTTCTTTGGATTGGAAGGCATGCCCTCACCCGCGGTTGCCCCCCAATCCACGAAATTGGGCTCGAAACCACCAAGACCTGAAGTCGCCCCCACCCGCGCTTGCCCATGACCTGAAGTCGCCCCCCACCCGCAGTCGCCCCCCCCCATCCACCAAATTAGGCTCAAACCACCAAAACAGAAGCCCGCGCCCCCACCCGTAGTCGCCCAGGACCTAAAGTTGCCCCCCCCCTCCGCCTAATTAGTCTAGAAACCACCAAAACAGAAGACCGCGTTCCCACCCGCAGTCGCCCAGGACCTGAAGTCGCCCCCAACCTGCAGTCGCCCCTCCATCCACCAAATTGGGCTTGAAACCACCAGGACCTGAACTCGCCCTCCACCCGCAGTCGCACCCCATTCCACCAAACTGCCCTCCACAACCACCAAGACCTGAAGCTGCCCCAACCCGCGGTCACCTAGGACCTGAAGTCGCCCCCCCACCCGAGGTCGCCCCCAATCCCCCAAATTGGCCTCGAAACCACCAGGACATGAAGTCGCCCCCACCCGCGGTCGCCCAGGACCTGAACTCGCCCCCCACCCGCAATCGCCCCCAATCCACCAAATTGGCCTCGAAACCACCAGGACCTGAAGTCACCCCTACCCGCGGTCGCCCGAGACCTGAACTCGCCCCCCACCCACAGTCGCACCCCATTCCACCAAATTGGGCTCAACAACAACAAGCCAGAAATCCAACCCCCACCCGCAGTCGCCCTATTCCACCGAATTGGGCTCAACAACAGCAAGCGAGAAGACCAAGCGCCTACCCGCAGTCGCCCAGGACCTAAAGTCGCCCCCTACCAGCAATCGCCTCTATCTTAAAGTCACGCCAGTCGAGAAACCAACGTAGCAGAAGATGTGAGCCATCTCCAACACTAATGAAGTCAGACTTAATTGCGTGCTTCATTGACTACAACTGACCTGTCCTTCAATATTGGTAGCGAGTTAATACTACAAAATCAGTCTATAAATACAGAATTATAGTAAGACTAATTAGAAAAATTGAAGAGGGTTTTCCAAACCCTAAACCCTAACCCTATACCCTAAACCCTATACCCTAAACCCTATAGAAAAACCATGGACCTTCTCCATGTATGCCACCCCAAAAGTAATATACTTCTATTTTTTAGGGTGGATAAAATGATAAACATATGTGATTTGCTTTTTATTATATGTCATAAAAAAGTTTGAACTCCTAAACCTTGCACTTGTAAGATATAAACCATTGAAGGTGTCATTTCCAAACTTTTTAATCTTCAATAAATTCAATATTCATTCACCCCTTCAAATGTGTTTTAAATCCCCTTGATGTATCAAGAGGAGGACCCTATTCAAATTCCTATGTTTAAAGATGGAAAATGAAATGACGAGGAGAAGGGCTTTCCCAAGTCTCCATTTTTAAAAAACACTTCCTATGTAGATCAAAAGATTTTTTCTTCATGCATCTCATGGTGTTAGTATTTTTTTTGTACATCGTTTCCCCACAAAGGGAATGTCTCCTCCAAATGTACTCCCTCTAAAAATTAAAATAGGAAATGGTCATGTTGAATTTTACATGAGCACGAAGAAAAAAAAATTGTGAAGGAGAAGAGCTTCCCCAAGCCTCCATTTTTAAAAACCATTTCTTATGAAGATCAAAAGATTTTTTCTTCATGCATCTCATGGTGTTAGTATTTTTTTTGTACATCGTTTTCCCCCAAAGGGAATGTCTCCTCCAAATGTACTCCCTCTAAAAATTAAAATAGGAAATGGCCATGTTGAATTTTACATGAGCACGAAGAAAAAAAAATTGTGAAGGAGAAGAGCTTCCCCAAGCCTCCATTTTTAAAAACCATTTCTTATGGAGATCAAAAGATTTTTTCTTCATGCATCTCATGGTGTTAGTATTTTTTTTGTACATCATTTATTCATTTCCCCCAAAGAGAAGGTCTCCTGCAAATGTACTCCCTCTAAAAATTAAAATAGGAAATGGTCATGTTGAATTTTACATGAGCATGCGGAAAAAGAAAATGTCAAGGAGAAGAGCTTTCCCAAGTCTCCATTTTTTAAAACCACTTTTGATGTAGATAAAAAGATTTTTTCTTCATGCATCCCACAGTTTCAGTATTTTATTTGTATATCGTTTCCCCCCACAAGGAAAGGTCTCCTTTTAATGTACTCCCTCCAAAAATGAAAGTAGGAAATGGTTACGTTGAATTTTACATGACCACATGGATGGATGAAGAAGAAATAAAATGTTAGGAAGAAGGGCTTTTCCAACTCTCCACTTCGTCAACCAATTCTCTTTCTTTATTACTTAATTAACTTTTGATCACTTTGTCTTGAATGCCTCATTCTTAGAATTTTCTGGAGTTAATCCTCAGAAAAGGGGGGAGCGGTACTTGAAAAGTTTGAACACCTTCCCTCCAATTTGTTAGGGCGGAAACTCAAACTCATGTTTTTTGCCGCCCCTGACCCGTGGACGCCCCTGACCCGAGGTCACCCCTGACCCGCGGTTGCCCCTAACCCGAGGTCGCCCCTGACCCGCGGTCGCCCCTGACCCGAGGTCGCCCCATACGCAGCCGCTCCCATCGTCATGAACTGGGGAAGACCTTTTGGAATCCGAGACCCGCGGTCGCCCCATTACCTGCGGTCGCCCAAGAAATGACCTGTGGTCGCCCTATATGCAGCTGCCCCCTGTACCTGTGGTCGCCCCATTACCCGCGGTCGCCCAGGAAATGACCTGTGGTCGCCCTATATGCAGCCGCCCCCTGTACCCGTGGTCGCCCCATTACCCGAGGCTGCCTAGGAAAAGACCTGTGGTCGCCATATGCAACCGCCCCCCTATACCCGCGGTCACCCTGCACCCGAGGTCTCCTTCCAGAAACTGTAATTTTTCCTGAATGGCAGTTTCTGAACAGTGGGACCCAGACCTGTGGTCGCCCAAGACCCGCACGCGCCCTAAGCGACTTCGGGTATTTAAGGGGATACTGGATTCCCAAATCGTCACTTCCTTTGTCGCACCGCGCCTTTCATCCGCCTTGAAGCGTCTAACTGCCGGTTCGTGGATTGGAAGTTTGGGCATCTACACGTGTTGTGGCTTCCACGTTCACGAGTTCATTTCTTCGGTTATATTATCAACAAAAGTCTAGTTCTCTTTACGCTAGAGTGACACGACAAGATGACGAAGAAGAAAGGAGATCGCTATAGCAGGCAACGACGCGCCCTTCTTGACCCAGCGGCTAAGGCATATCGGGGATGGCGTCATGTAAATTCCGATTGGACCTTGACGACTTGCAAGTTATTTGTGGATTGGTGCCATATCGACAAGCTCTTCCCTTACCATCGACACATTCACCATGTGAAGCAAAACCAAGCAAATATTCATTACTGCAAGGATGATGCATTTGTCCAGAGATGTATTGAAGTGTACCGAGCATTGTACGGAAAGCGAAAAATTCCACGGAGCGAAGTCTCAATGGGCATATGCCAAATGGTATATGCAGAGTTACAATTGGGGAAAACGGTAGATAGGATGACCTTCAAGACATCCAAGAATGTCACGCTTCCAGATACAAAAGACATTCCCAGAGCGGGTCCTTCAAATAATCCTCGAGATGGGCTAGGGCCCAAAAAGAACATTATAGAAGGAGTGGCAAATGAGGATTATGTTTGGTCAACGTCAACTGGAGAATCGGACTCCAATGAAGAGCCATTGCCTGAACCTAGGGACAGGATGGAAGATACATCAATGGAAGAAAACTTAGCATTGGTGGTATCAGAAGAAGGCAACATGCAACAGACCACACCAACGGATGGAGAACCTTTTATGTATGTGGAACCAATAGGGGTCCGTCCTCCTGAAGATGACGAAGTGTTCCATTACGTGCAAGCTCGCTTGCAAGAAATTAATGAAGATAGGTTGGATGGGGAGAGTGAAGCCGAAGAAGAGATTCCTTTGACCTTGATGAATTTGCCTTCCATGGAAGGATTGCGTGAAATGGAACAAGAACATCAAGGTGTACTTGGAGAAGACAATAAACGGCGGACGAAAGAATCCTATAAAGTGGAGTTGGAGATGCTTTTAAAGGATCTTGAAGAAAAAGAAAGGGAGTGTGAGATCATCGAGAAGCGAAGCGCACAAGAGATTCAGGTTGAGGATGTGGGCACCCTCAAAGAACTAATTCAAGCTGGACAAACTCGTTTGGCAACCCAACAAAGAGAAATGGAACAACTGGAACAATTTTACCTCAAGTTCAATAAGGGAGAAGATGGAGGTTCTAGTTCAAATGTCAATCCTGTTATGGATGAACGACTTCAAACAATAATGGGAAAATGTAGGATGGAAGAAAACAACCTTGCCATTGAAAAAGGAGGTGTGGAAAAGGCAAGATCGACATTGAACCGCTTGAAGGAGATGAAGGATGCAGATCCTATTGACCGGTCGTTGCAATCGGATTCATTGTCTGTGGATGTTGAAGATTCATCATCCACTACGGAAATAGAGAAGTTGAAGATGAAGTTAGTGTCTGTGAAAAGATTGGAACAGAAGTTGGAGGAAAAGATGTCGTGGCCGAAGGCACACATCAGGTTCATGTCATTGTTCAAGAAGTGGTGGATCCAAAATAAGATGTGGAACCATGACCTGACTCTTTTGAAGAGGGAAGAGAGAGTGGCAAGAGCCCAAATAGAATTGGAAAAGAAGAAAAGGGAAGAACAAGGGGAAATGGATGGAGTATAAATTAGGTGGCTCTTGTTTCTTTTATGACTATGTACTTCTTCCAAGATATATGAAGAAAAAGGCTTTGTCCTTATTTTTGCTGAAATACAAGAATGTTTATTTTTATTTTTTGTGTATGAAAATGTGATTGCATTTGGATCCAAACATTTGAATTTTTGACAAATTTTGATGATTTGAAGTTATGTGAATGTTAATTTCTTGTTAAATTTGTGTAGTGTTTTAAAAAAGAAAAGAATTCTAGTAACTTTGAGTCTACACAAAGAACCCTCAATAAATTTAAGTTGCATCATCCATGAGAGTTTCAATATAAGTTTATATGGTTTCATTTTTCAGTATTTTAACATATGGTTTGAACATATTGTAAATGACAACATTCCCATGCCCTTCACCTCGTGAATGTATGGATTCTTCTTGAGATTTATAATTTGGGAAAAAACATCCTAAAAAGGTACTCAAAAGAATACTTTTGGAATTGATAGAGAAATGGAAGTTATACATTTTGAGTTGTGGATTCCATGTATATGGTTTGATCAACCAATGTTGTCCCCCATTTTTCTTTTTAATTTGAAAGAGAAAGTTCTTAATTTTTTCCACATTTGAGTACAAGCTAATTCTATTTATTTTTTATTAAGTTTGTTGGAATGGATTTGAAATGAGTTTCCCTTCATGTGGTTGTTTAAAAAAAAAATTGCATTCTTTAAGTCTATGACCATACTCTCGAAAATCTTTTTTTGAAGTATCTATAAATACCACGTGAAACCCTTGGATAGTGTTTAGGGTTTAATAAAATCTCTATCTAAACTAGGATGACTTTCATCTAGAAACTCAGCGATGGAATGCTAACGGGATAACAAAAATGGCCTTGGGTCCTAAAGCGTAAGCGCGGTCGCCCTTCGAGTACCCGAAGTCGCCTCTTGAGACCCACGGTCGCCCCCTTCTACCCGCAGTCGCCCCCCCTGGACCCACAGTCGCACCTCTTGGACCCGTAGTCACCCCCCCTAGACCCACAGTCGCCCCCCCCCCTGGACCCGTAGTCGCCCCCCCCAGACCCGCGGTCGCCTCTTTCTACCCGTAGTCGCCCCTCCTTCCACCCGCACTCGCCCCCCTTACCCACAGTCGCCTCTTTTTCGACCCACAGTCGCCCCGTTTGGACCCGCAGTCGCCTCTTTTTCGACCCGCAGTCACCCCCCTTGGACCCGCAGTCGCCCTTTGATCTACATGCGCGCTCCTAGTGCAAACCGTCGACCCGCAGTCACCCACGGGGCGAGTGCGCCTGTTACGATGTCGCCCGTTTTCAGCACCCATTCTGGCTCTCAGGGGGCGACTTGCGGTGCTAGCAGGACGGCAGTATAAAGCTGAAGGCCCGGACTGTGGTTTTCACCTTGCTTCAGGGATGAACTCTTGCCTTGAATCTTCGAAAGAGGCTTCTTGCGGATGTTTGGTTCTTTGGAGGGCAACGACTTGGTTTGTGTGGTTTAAAAGACCGTTCAAAGCAAGTGGCTTTGCCATTCTTTTTTCTAAATCAAGGCTTTGATTGATATGATAATATTGTTTGAAGAACTCATAGGCGAGGAACAATATGGCTAGTCGGGGTGAGGGGAGGAGGACTACCATTAACGATACAAGGAGAGCCACGAAGGAGTGGGACCCTTGGTTGGTTGTAGACATTGACTGTCGATTTGCGGGAAACACACGAACATGTGTTTTCTGTGGGTGGACCTCCGTATTTGTACGAAAGCGGGCATTTTGTCACTTTGGATTTGGCGGGAGGACTGCATCGGAGCGATGTAAGAAAATCCCATGGGCAGTATTGCAAAAGTTCAGGACTTGTGGTGGGGTTGTTCCAAAGGAAATGAGCTTTGAATAAATGCATGAGGAGGTTCCAGAATTTGATGTTGTAGACGAGACTGTGGTTGAGCCTATGTTGGAGGGGGATAGGGAGAGGTCAGAGGAGCCTAGTGCTACGAATGAACCAATGCTCCCTATTACAAATTCAGGAGATTCCACTCCTCAAACAATTTTGAGAAGGAGGAATAACCCTTCCATTTCTAGGCAAACTAGCATGGATGAGGCATTACAAAGTAGCATGAGAGCAAAGTTAGATACCATGTGGGCTTCCTTTTTTTATGAGGCTAGCATCGCGTTCAATGTTGCGCGCCATCCTGCCTTTGTGAAAGCAGTGAAAGAGACAGCGGCATCAGGACTACGATACCAACCGCCCTCATACAATGCTTTGCGTACAAGAATGATAGAGCCAAAGAAAGAAAGTGTTTCTAAAATGGTCACTGAGCGGACAAAGCACTCTATCGAAGTTTATGGAGCGACTATTTGTTCGGATGGTTGGTCTAATACTAATAGCCGTCCATTACTAAATTTAATGCTCGTGTGTCTTGCGGGGGATGTGTTTCTTGGATCGGTGGACACCACGGGGGAGAAGAAGGACATTGCGTACACAACCAATATGATGGCGCAATACATAGAAGAGGTTGGCCCCCAAAACATTGTCCAACTGTGTACGGACAATGATGCTGTCCTGACGGGGACTTTGAAGGCATTACAAGAGAAATATCCTCACATGTATACCCAAGGATGCGCAGCACACATTTTGGACTTGCTTTTGGAAGACTGGGCAAAGGATGTCAAGGTGACGAGAATAGTACGACGTTGTACGCAAATAGTAAAATACATCAAGAGGTACCATTCCACATTGGCTCTCTTCGGAAAGTACTCCCCGGACAAGGCATTGCGAATGCCTTCTAAAACACGCTTTGTAGTGAACTTCCTCATGATATCATGTGTGGTGGAGTGCAAGTCAGCATTGATGCGAGTGATAATGGATGAGACATATGTGCAATTTGAGGCTAGTTTGGAACGTTGCCAAAATGGAGATGTATTGAGTGCGCGAGCCCGTATAGCGCGGAATGACATTCATGTGGAATCTTTTTGGGTGGAGTGTGAGAATTTTTTGCACATGGTGGAGCCCGTCATTATTGCTCTCTGAGTGTTTGATGGGAAAGCCCGGGCAATGCCTAAGGCTTGGTTGGTTATGAAGACTCTTCAAGAGCACGTGTGGAGCTTGAGAAACAAACCTTTTTTTCTGAATGATGAAATTGCAACGAAGTTTGAGATGCAATTCGAGGCTCGTTGGAAATTGATGCTCACAAACCTAAACTATGCAAGGGCACTCTTAAATCCTTTCTTGATTGAAGTAGGAACCCTTTGTAACGACGGTGTGGCCAAAAGAGCCTTAAATCGGGTGCTTCGAAAAATGAGCGAGTCATTGGGATTATCATACATGGAGGCATTGCAGGAGCTCACGCAGTTCAAAGAGAAGACAGGTCCTTTTGACCCCTTAGAAGAGGCTCTTGATATTACACAATGTAAACTAATGCCTCATGAATGGTAGAATCTTGTGGGTGCTAATGTTCTCCCAAAAATTGCAATGAGAGTTCTATCTTTGACGTGCTCAGCATCATCATGTGAAAGGAATTGGAGCATGTATTCGTTTGTGCACAATAAAGTGCGAAATCGCCTAACCACATCCAAGGCGGAAGCATTGGTGTATATCTACACCAACAGTAAACTTGAACGTGAGAAACATGGACGCAATCCTATAGTGTTCTACGAAAAGTACCTTATGGATGGAAATACCTCGAAAGAGAATAAGGAGCCATTAGGTACAGGATCATCAGGGGATGGCGACCTAGTTAGAAGGGCTCGAGCTAATGAGGACATTAGGCTGGTAGAAGAGCGTCTACGTGGAAATATTTGGACAGGACTGATTCGTAGTGAAAAGAGTCCTCCACGGAGACACAACTATGGAAATACATTTACAGCTGAGAATAATACGTACTACTCTGAGGAGGAGGAGGTTCAACGTGCACCGCGAAGGCCCCCGCAACCCTACGTCTCTGCTAGGGATAGGAATGTACCTCCTCCAATAAATTCATCACCAACTCGGGTAAGTAGTCCCGACAACCCCAATGAAGGCATACATAGTCCAATGCCCATAAGAGCTGAGGAAGCAAGATCTCCAAATGTCGTAGATCAAGGTTCTACAAGGGTAATGAACCTACGAAGTACTGCTCGAATTGCTGAGGTAAATGAAAGGCAAGAGGAGGCAACACCACCAGCACACGTCAAAGATGTTGTGCTTACAAGCATTCCACTTTCTCCATTATGAAGCCCCTTAAGAACAGAAAATGTGGAATATGATTCAGACTTGCCCTTGTAAGCTGTTATGAACCGGAATCGTACGGTGCCCTTAAGTGGAGGAGGAAACGCAAACAATGCTAGGGCGACTAGGTCTATACCAACCTGTGCGACTAGGCCGCCCTTGCATAATAGTCCTCTTAGGACAGTTGATAATGAAGGCCATACTTCAGCTCCGCAACCCACTCAACCCTCCTCTAGTTCTGGCCTTGGAGAATCATCCTTGCTCGTGCGTGAAGGCACAAGAGGACAGAAAAAGCGATTGAGGAAGACGCAAGAGAGGCTACAAAGAAATCCCAAACGACAGAACCATGTTGTCCAAAGATTCATCATGGGTGAAGCCAATTCGAATCGAAACATCGGGCAATCTAGTAGAGGCGGACAACATCCTGCATCCAACCTTGATGGAACAAGAGATGCATTGAGGTTGACTAAACGATTGGTGCAAACTAGCAGCGATGGTGTCGTGGATACTGAAGTGCGGAACGTGAACTCAGAGGTAGAACATGAAGTGCAAAATGAACGAGTACAAAGGGAGGTTGACGAGAATGATAACCGTGATGATAATGATAGGGGGGAGGAGTCGGATGATGATTCTGACCCTGACGCTAATGAGGTGCCTAGTGATTACACATTTTCACCGTAACTTTATAAATATAGATTTAGAGGTAGTGAAGTGGTAATGTAATGCTTTTGCATAATTTTGGTGTGTTGAAGTTTTCTAGCTTAAGTTCATAGGCAAATGGCCTATAGATGAGTTTTGTGTAGTATCTACTTTAGTATGAAAGCATGATAGTGTTAGAATTACAAAGTTTTGTTCAATGTCTTTAGTGTGGACTTCTACAGGTATAGACGTGGAGATCTTAACAAAGTTCATGGAAGTACAATTGAAGTAGAAGTTCATTTATAAGATTGGGTCACTACTCTATTAGTGTGTACAACTTATAAATACAGTAATACTAATTATCCTTACTTTTTTCTTGTTTTTGTATCTATTTTTGGTGTACTTATTATATCCAATTGCGATATTGGCTTCTACACTTCAATAGGAGTAGAAAATTTGAATTAGAAATTCCCAACCATATGTAATAAAAACATGTAGAACTCGGAGGCTCCTATGAATGAGTGAATGACCACAGAATGTGAAATACTTAATTTAAGGCTTAGGAGAATGCAATGGCACATGGAAACTGAAGGATCCTAAATCGTGAGCAAGATTGAAATGGTTGTTATATCCATGTTTGCAATTGCAACGGCACACGAGGTTGCTCTTAACCTTTAACGGATGGACTAGTGAGTATGAAAATCATCTCCAATGGAACTCTGTGTTGTGATGTACTTGCCTTTCCCCTCACAAAAATACTCATTTCCGGTATGAGGACTCAGTAAGATCTCTCTTTTGGGAATTGGGGCCCAATTTTCAAAGATGGACAATTGCATTTATGTCGTATATTAGAAGTTCTTATCATCCATGGAACAAAAGAAATTCCTTGCGTATGGGATAAAGCCAAGATCACCCTTTTCCTTACACCCGCGGTCGCCTTTACACCCTCAGTCGCCCTGAGTTGGACCCGTAGTCGCCCTGGATTTTGGACCCGCAGTCGCCCTCATTTTGGGACCCGCGGTCACCCTGGATTTAGGACCCGTAGTCGCCCTCATTCTGGTACCCGCGGTCGCCCCACCTTACCCGCACGCGCCCCACCCGTAGTCGCCTATGGTGACGTGGTCAAAGCTTTCCACGTCACTGTTGACAACCCGCCACGTAAGATAAAAATTTTGGCTGCCCTGCCCGAAAATCCTAAACCCTAATTTCACGCTCGTCAAATTTGTCTCGTATATGTGACACTTGTCTTATACGACATGCGACATCAGACGAACAACTCGACACCCAAACCCGAAAACACGTTCGACAGAACAACCCTGATTGCAATAATGAAAAAATGACTAGGGCCGCTATACATTTCGGAGATCATACGCACCTTGTAGCGAAGGGCATGTACAGAGACTCCGCGGAGAAAATCTCAGGACTCATTGCATAGTAGGTGGCCAAAACACCCACGGCCACCAACTCTGCAATTTCACTCTCCGCCAGCAAAGAGTTCCTCATAAACTATTTGTTTCACAATGGAGAGGGGGAGAAAGAAATGTTGAAGGGAGAGGAACTAGAGGAAGTCATGGATCGATTCCAATTTCTAAGCAATCCGAATATTAGAAATTTCATATCATCATTTCGCTCCAACAAGGGAGGGGTCATCAACAACATTATGACAATGAAGAAAGAGTCAAAGTTCAAGTTCATACATGATAGTGTCTTCCCAGGACAGGGAAGGGAGAAGGTCTACCTCTTCCAAATGCTCACAGAAGGACCCGGAAGTGGAGTGGACCTCGTCAAACGAATGCAACCAAGAGGGGATTTACAAAATGCATAGATAATGATTGACCACGTCAGATGCATCAATGAGTGGAGCACCAAAGCATGCCACGTGTACAATGCAAAGTACAAAAATGTCATGACCGTGGCCACGTGCGATATGCAATTAGAGAACACGAAGATCCAAGTCCAATTTTGGAGATCTCTAAATACGGTCATAGCAAGACATGGAGCGAAACACACCAACTTCAAAGGATTCATGGCAGATAGTGCGATGGCCAATTGGAATGCGACACGGATTGTCTACGGAAGTGGGTCGCCCAATGAGAAAATGGAGAATCGCAAGAGAATGTATTTGTTGCATTGGATTAGTTCACCCCACAAGCATACTCAGAAGCACGTCAAAGATGCATTCCAACAACACATTACCCTCTACAAACAATACAAAGAATCCAAGACTATCGAAGAAGCAGAGACGTGGTACCTTGCAATTCAATCCTGGTGGTTGTCATCGGGTGCTGCAAGTGAAGAAGACCTTCATCACTTGGACCACTGGCTAGCCTTCTGGCATTTTCGATACCTACAGTGGGGAGGCTTCATGACTATGGTAAGTGACTTCATAAGTTGATTTTGAAGTATCTGTTCTCCTCTATCTAAAGCAGTTGTTGAAAAATAGAGGTGTACCCTCCAAACTTAGAGGCATGTACATGGAGACTTTGATTGAGAATATTCCAATAGGAATTACTTTTACCTTTTATGAATTCATTGATGAGCATGTGAGGGGGGGCCCAAATGGGGGGTCAAGGATAGGGCACCTAGACCTTAGTCGAATTCGATTGAAGGTTCTAGGCTCCCAAATGTTACTCTTTTTTGAAAAACTCCCACTCAAGAAGGAGCTCTTGGACCCCCTCTTGAGAATCTCATGTCAGTCTTTTTCCTCCAAGGTAGATGTCTCTTGTAGTGCTCATTCATAGAGAGAAGAATCTCTTTCGTATTTTTACATTCACAAACGTCTTGGTGTGTAAGCAAATGAGGTTCATACATTTGCAATGAGTCCAGGATGATCACATGGGCTATTAACCCTCGAATATGAAATTCGATGTCCTCACTTATGTGTTATGGATGGATGGATTTGTAGAAATTGAGTTTGGTGGAGAAGACCAACCTACCTTTTTGTAATCTATCTGAAACGATTCACAACAAACAGCTTCAAATGTCAGGAAAGCGAGGAAACAACCTCTTCGACACAACTTGCGATGATAGCATTCGTGCATGGATGCAAATGGCCAAGTATCGGGCATACCTGAGAGGACATGCATTTGGATCAGGGCCATCCAAGGGGGAGCTCAAACTCAGAGCTACAAGACGAAGTGGATGTCCCATGAAAATCGCAGAAGCGTTGAACACGTTGTCTGGAGCAGAGGGGGTGGGAACCAGAATACCACACTTGGAAGGAGAGGAAATCTTTGGGAGCACAAAGAGGAGGTTGGACATACCCATCAGTGATGCCGGAGATTCACACAGACCAGACAAAGTGAACTTCTCTCAGCCGTGTGTGAGAACCAAGTCTACAACGGCTTTTCTTCAATCTTTGGAGGGCCCAGGTGAACAACCTTAAACTGAGAACCCTAAACATGTCACTATGGCATTTGAAAGTGACTGTGACACTTGCAAGTGGCACATTGCTAGGATTAGCCACAAGTCCAATGCAAAATGCCATGCTCAACAACGGACCACCAACATGAGGTGCACCTCCAAAATCGCAAGGGGAAGGAAGGGAACACCAGCTCCAACCTATCGAGGCCGAAAAGAAGATTATGGGAGCAAGTAGGAGGTGGTGGTCAACTTCTCGTTCTATTGGGATGACATTGAACGATGTATAAAAGGTACAAAAAGGAAGTAGGTCATTGATTGGCCTAAGGTACCAAAGGTGTGGCCTGTTCTCAGTGGGACCAACCTCAATAGGGAGGAGACTCTACTACTACAATATGCACGCTTCCACCTTCAAGAAAGGCCGACATTGTCTCCATGGAAACTCTTCACCATGTCTAAGGTTTTCTAGTGTGTCTTGTATGGCCAACCAATGCCCAAAAACTCAAATGCATATCCAACGGTTAGGAACAACTGAACCATTCGGAGGATAGCCAATGCACCAACTACGGAACAATGGAACAAGTGGGAAAGTGCAGCAAATGTTAGAGGACAAATAGTGGGAGTCACCTTGCTCCCCTTCCTAGGCCTTGGTGCAATAGTGGCGCTTGAGACAGGGACAGACACTAACAAAAACATCTATCAAATTATAGTGGGTATGTTCCCCACATGCACATGCCCAGACTTCGTGAATATGGTTGTTTCAGCTATTGGAGGTCGACAACAATACGTGAATTGCAAACACCTATACTACTTGTATAGGTACTTCTGCAAGATGGACATCCATGAAGACAAATTCATTCATGCACCTAGTTATAGCTTCAATGAACTAAAGATACTCCTAGTTCAAGCAGGAATCATCACAATTCCAAAATAGACATGGCTACATTTATCTGCGTACTTCAATTACATAGTATTCATTTGCATATATTGCGATTGAAATGATTTGTAGTGTACAAAGGGAAAATGTTAATTCATTTCTGATTTATAGAAGCATGTTTCATAAGTGAAATGCTTTGTTGCCAATTCATAGAAATGACTATATTTCCAAGTATTTTTCCTACCTTCGAAATGTCTTCATAGTCTTTTTACTTCCAATGTGTTCCAATTCATTTTCCCATTTTTTAAATTTCCATTTTTATTTAGTTTCTTTGTCCCTGTTTTTTTTCCTTTCCCCATTTTTTTCCTTTCCTCATTCTTTGGATTCCCCGGGTTTTTTCCTTTTCACATTTTGTTTATCTTCTCCATTCCCTACAATTTGGGGGAGGATGTCAACATTTTAGCAGTTCTTACAATTATGAAGAGAAATGAATTTTATAATTGTAAATTATGTAAACCACCAAAACTTAAGATTCGAGTCAAATGCCGATCCTAAATCCACCATGGCTTCTACTCATCATTTCACCCAAACCTTGAGGTTTTCTACTCAGCCTACACAAAGTCACATGAAAAATCCCAATTGTTCTAGGATATTTAGACACCAAATCCTATGTATTCAAATTAGGTAGTGAAAACAACACAACTAAGTTGTCTCCAAATGGCATCTATCTATAATACTGAAACCATCTAGCATATTTCCCATCGTAATCATTGAACTAAGTGCTACAACTTTCCAATCAAATTTGACAATCTTTTCCCATAGTAATAAGAAATTTGAAAAGAATAAAAAATAACTCATTCCAAAGTCCATGGTTTTAGGGGACATGGTCATAGGTCACAATATTCACTAAAAATAGGAAATTTTTGTCCATTTTGGTAGAAAAAATGAACAAAAAAAATTTGGGGGTAATTTTTTGCCCTAAAAAAGTTTTGGGGGCTCTTGGCTCACATACTCCACGCCCACAGCTCACAAGCTCATAGCTCCAAGCTCACACACTAGCGTTGTTGTAGATTGCACTGGTTCAAAATGAATGAGTACTTTTTGCCAAATAAAAGAAATCCTTTTTTTGCAAGAACATTTCCATTTCTATTAAGAAGGTGGATGAAGTCACCAAATTTGAATGAAAAATTACATGAAAATGATTGAAAAATATTTTTTGGTCTAGAAGATAGATGAATGTAGATTGTAGAAATACAATACTTCACCAAATTCTAAATAATCAACATCTTCACCCTTTCTCAAAAAGTTAAAACAAAAAGTTGCCTCAAAGTCCCACATGGGTATAGGGTACCCTGCAGGTTTAGGATTTCCCAGGAATGCTTGTTGTTGTCTTCTTTGTCATTCTAAACTCTTGCTTTCTACTTGCTTTTCATTTTGACGCCTATACTTGTGCTTCTATGTTTCCATTTTTTGTGGTTCTTTGTCTTTCACGCTACGACTTTTATTTGCAAGATTCCTATGCGGTTTCTCTTCGATTCCTTGAGTTTTGGAACCAAAGGTGTGAGGTAGGCTACTTGGTGGCAAGGTTGCACGAACGCCAAAACGTCCGATAGGACATCCATCGTTCATGTCCGCCACTTCCCGGATGTCTAAAATATAGACAATAAGAATCTAATCGTGTCCATTGGATGGGCGAGACGGCTTGGTGGGTGGTTGGCCAACGTGTTGGAAAAATGGGCAGACATCCATCTTCTCTTGCAATTTGCGGCTTTGTTTCTCAAAATGTTTGGGCGTGTAATATATCGTTGGAAAGGTCTTCCAATTACCTTTCCAATGGTATAATACACGCCTCCAAACTCAAAAAACTCCAATCGCAAATTGCGAGAGAAGATGGATGTCTGCTTGTTGCGAGGGGAAACTTGGAATCTACCGGGTTAGTATAAAATAGATCTATTATAGTATAGAATTTTTCAAAATTTTCACTAGGCAAACATAATTTGAATCTGCTTGGCTTAAATATTGCATTAAGGTTGAGAAGATGATCTTAGGATTCTGTAAAAAGATCCAAGATAGAACCGGATTCCAAAATCTCGAATAGTGACAACCTATGTCCTAGAGTTCCGGTCTAGGAATCTAGGGAATTGTTACGGTAAACGGTCACTTATTGGAAACAGTTAGTAGGATGACAAGAACTTAACCCTCGCCACCTTCATTTTTCTTCCCTCTTTCTATCGTAGATGTTTGTGGTTGTGTAGTTGAGTGAAAGAGTGGTGAGTTAGTAATTGTTTCAGGAATTGAGGACGATCCTTCCCCACCAGATCCGAACTTGGTTCTAGTTCTCGATGGCGGAGGGAGGTAGCCCTAAACCCTTAGTTACTGCACGCATGGTCTATACTATCATTCCAGAAAGATAGAGTGACCGATCGCAATTAGAAGACGACTTGAGCATAATTGGGTGTGTTGGCCTATTCTTTAGGCCATGTCACGACCCTCATCACAAGGCGTGCCCGTGCCACCTTGGTGAGCAAGGGGGACATTGGGGGTGACTCCCCAAGCCTTGCAAGAGATGAGGTGAGGGGGACTAGGAGTCCCGAGCGATCAGGGCGATGTAGCGCTCTGATCCGGACGAATTTGGGGGCGTGTGATACGTGCTTGGAAAGGTCTTGAGAAGACGCTTCCAGCCGTCTAAAGAACGCGTGATTTGGACTTGCGAGTCAAAAGTTATGGGCGTTCAAAGTTGGGGGGGGCCCGGTCGCACCGAGAGCGCCCTGGTCGCGCCGGGAGTGCCCTGGCCGCGCCGGGAGTGTCCCGAATCTTTGAAGGGCGATATCTTTGCGAGTACTTATCCGAATGGAGCAAGTGAGTAGTCCATAGGCATCTACGTGTCGCGTAGATGTCGAAAATGGGGTCGCATGTGCGATTTGGATCTCGGACCGCAAAGTTATGCCGGGTGGAAGTTCGGGAGTCCCAAACTAGTGCGAATCGGGAGAAACGGGGTGGTCTTCCAAAACCAAAGGGTGTTTGGGAGTCCCCCTTGACATACAAGGGGGGGAGGCTGCCGAATCCCACAGAGAGTACTATGAGGAGGGGTGGTCTCCCTCCTCACTCCCGGATGGTGCCATGGTGAGCCTAAGTGGCCCCGGGTGGTGAGGTTAGTGTTGGAGCCTCACCACCACTTGTGTGTTACCATGGAGTGCTTGTGCACTCCTTGATACCAGTTGGGTGGTGTCCCACTCCACACTAGGCCATGGTGTGAGTCCCAAAATGAGTTGGGTTGGGCCTAGTGGGGAGTTGGGTCCCATTCAAGGGCGGTTAGCACCGGTGGGAGTAGTGCCTCACCGAGTGCTTGGACATCAATGGAAGTTCCGCCCCATGTCATCAAATGACATGCCCGGTGTCTTGTGGGAGTTAAGTATTGGAAGGAAAGGATTGGGAGTCACGGAGGAATGGGGAACCCCGTGAGTTGAGTTGGAACCTAACATTGTGGGTGCGTGGCATGTGCAATGTTAGGAGAGCGTGAACCTTACTGGCACTAAGGTGTTAAGTGTTTAGAAAGTGAGCTTAAGGTGGTAAGTGTTACTAAGGGGCGCGATAGGCCATGGATTATGAAGAATGAGCAAAGGATTCAAGAGCTCATTGTATGAGCTCCAAAGTAATACAAGTTGATAGTAAGGGGTCGACTCGAAACTTGGATGGATGAGGTTTGGGCGAATGTATATATATCTTCGAAGAAAGGATCCGGATTAGCCTCTCGAACTAATAAGTTTATCGCCGAGAAGTTTAGGATTGCAGCCCATGCTAAGGAGAGGTATGCCATTAGTGACTGTCTAGATGGGAGGCAGAAAAGGGTCTTAGAATTCCTTATTCTGATCTTGTATTCGGAAAAGCCTACCCAGATTACAGTCATGGTGGCCAATACCATTTTTGGCACAATGGAAGGTAGACCAGTCCATTGGAGGAAGGTTATTGGAGCAGTAGTCTCCAAACTCAACGCCTATGTAAGAAAGGCTAAAACCAACCCAATCGGTCCTTACCTGTTCCACCTCTATCACTTCGCAGAACTTTTGAGTAATGTAGAGATGGTAGTGTACAATACCGGAACCATGATCTTACATTATGGCCTCACGGACAAAGTAGAGGCAGAGTAGTCGGCATTCAAAAAAGAGCCAGAAGAAGAGGAGCAGCTAATAGATCGCAAACAAAGGAAATCCACCGATTCGGCTTCACGAAGGACACTTCTTGTTCTGTAGAAGGTTCCGGAGAAGCAGACTGAAAAAATTTCCGAATTTTTCAAGAGCAGATTCAATTGGGTGTTGTAGGTACAAGAGTACCACGAAAACTTGGCAGGTGTACTCAAGGCGATCAACAAGGAGTTGAAGGTCAAGCCAGAGGATGTGTTGGATGCAGTGAAGAGACTTCCGAATCCGGAGGAGCTGAGATGAAAGGAGGAGTGAATCGAGAATCTGGAGAAGGAGAAGAATGACCTCCAATCCAAATTGAATTAGACAGAAAGAGAGCTAGCTGCATCAAAGCAGAGGGAGAAGGAAGCTCTGTAGCTCGTCAAGAACCTATCCAGTCTGGTGGATAGACCCTCGGAGCTCATCATCAAGGCCTCCTTTGTCTAGAACCAGTTAATCAAGGAAGGACATTTGATCGAATCCAAGGTAGTCAGGATCGTAGTCAATTTCTCAGTACGGATGGAGATAGTGTTGAAGGAGATGTGCCAGCTCTTAGGGCGTATTGATCTGGACTGGGTGATGGATTTTGCTCACTTTTTAGAAATTTCTTTCAACACGGAAACTCCAGTAAAACTAACTTCATCACTTCTGCTTTCGTCAAGGCCGGAAGTTCTTAGGAAGAATCTCCAGCATTCAACAGGGCCCTTCTCAAGTCAACTAGAGAAGACCATTCGAGAAAGCATGAAGATAGTTTGAGAGCTGGCCAAGAAGAGATATGTAGCACAAGAGTTAGCACCACCAGAAGTTACCGTCTCACCCCCTATTCCAACTACCTGTTTCCTAAAAAGGAAGCCCTTCAGACACCTAGATTGCTAATCCAAAGTGATCTGGTGGACCAGATGGAAGGCTTGAAGAATTTAGCCCGGACCCATTTGGAAAGGTTTGAGTATATGCAGCAGCTTCAACCCATAAAGGAAAGGACGACCATTGTATTGGATGAGATGTCTCCTATAGAGGAGGAGGAAGTGAAGGAGATCCATCACATCGAGAAATCAAACGAAGAAGAATACTAGACCGAGACAAAAACGAATTCCGAGGAAGAGGAAATGGAAGAGGAAGATTCGCCTCTAGAAATCTAGAAGATCCAAACCCAACAACAGTGAAGACAACTCTGCTGAAGGCAACTCCAAGAGCATCCATCCAGGCACTAGTGAGTCAAGGCAAGAGCAGTCAAAAGAAGGCACGAAAGGCAAAGTAGTTAGGGTTCAGTTAGTTTGGATTTGAATTTTGGATCTGAACCGACTTTCCAGGTATGGGCCTAGGATCCGGATTTTTAGGATTTGACTTTTCGAGTTTCTTGGGAAGTTTGTGATTGGTCGCTTGGATTTTCGGGTGGCTTTTTTTGCCTTTGGATTTTTGAGTTTTTAAGGGAGGGCAAGTCTATTGTCCTCTCATTCCATTCTAGCGCCTACAATTGGTATCTTGTCATCCTTTCTTTAATCTGAGCCACCAAGTGGACATTCAAGAATTAATTTGTCATATATCTAGTTTCTTTGTATTTGCTTGTGAGAGCATTAAAGTGTGAGAGAGAGGAAGAGGAAAGGAGGAATCCAAATCTAAAGTGACTAGATTTGATTTGGAGGGAAAGTTTGTGACGTAGTTTAGGCTTGTGAATACGGTCTTGCGCATAGTGCCTTTAAAACACTGGAATGGAAATCCAGCAAGGAGTGGTGTGGGTGCGAGTTCGGAATACCAGGGAGGGTTTCGTGCAAAGATAAGCAACCCCCAGCAAAATAATCCCCATCCTACTCTCTGGAAGGTCTACCAAACCCTACGATCAATCTAGTGAACGACTAATAGTCCCCCATCGGTTCTAGTTGTTGTTGATTTGTTGTTGTAGTGGAAAAGACTTGTTACGGCCCTGAGTGACCTACCTCCCAGATTGGCCACCTAGGAAGTTGTAAGAGTGTTTCTTGGTCTGATCTAGTACAACATTTGGTCTGAGTGTGAGGAATATGAGTCGTGAGTCCCTATCCCTCTACAAGATCAAAGGCAGACCCTCTGAGGATAAAATAGAGGAATCAAAAATCAGTGTGTGTATGAGAAGTGAAAAGAGTGCTTAAGTCGATAATATGGATAATCTTGGCTTATAGCAACACTCTAGAATCCCATAGGATGACATTTCGAGTTATTTTACGACGTTTTGGTGTTGTAACGGTACTTATGCTCCTCTATGCGTACAACACCACCCATATCCTACGAGTTGGTTGTTTGCCCATCTGTCCACAAAGCAGACGGCCAACGAGTGGATAGTGGATGGGTGGACAAGGGAACGGGTGCACAACCATCTTTTCTCATAATTTGCAGCTTTGCTTTTTGAGATTTTTAAGCATGTAATTTACCGCTAGAAAGGTCTTCCAAATACCTTTCCAATGGTATATTACACGCCCAAACTAAAAAAACTCCAATCACAAATGGCGATTGAAGTTAGTTGTCTACTCATTCGTCCATCCAATTGGCTGTCTACTCGATGCCCGTCTACCTCCTCAACAATATACTAGTTTCCCGAAAATATAAATCAACCTCTAAAGACTAGTATTCAACACTACAAGCATCCAATGTAACATTAATGATTGAAAGGATAATTTAAGGTATTCTCCTACTCATTTAAACCACCATTCTAAAAGCTAAACCCTAAACCCTAAACCCTAAACCTTATATTGTAAATCTAACATGAATTACTATAAGCATTCGTGCATTGTGTACATTATTTTTCACCTTCCATCACTTTTGCATGTGATTATCAAAATGTACCACAAAAATAAACTTCATGGACTTATTTATTTATAGTAATTACTAATTCTTTTTTAATTTTTACGGTGTGCGGCATCAAATGTTATGGTATTTGGAAGACCTTTCCAACAGTATATTACATGCCCCAAAATTCCAAAAAGCGAAGCCGCAAATTGCAAGAGAAGATGCTTGTTTGCTCGTCTACCCATGGGCAAATTGCAAGAGAAAATGGATGTCCGCCCATTTTTCCTATTGATTGGCTGTCTTTCCCATTTGCCGTCCACCCATCCGTTGTCTACCCACCCCCTCGGTTGGCAATTGAGCAACATCTGACTACATCCTTTGAAACCAGACGTCCGATTTTTGGATGCAATTTTGCCGCAGACATATGTCTGAGGCAACCCTGCTTGGTGGATGGAATTGTGAACTTGGCAGTTTAGGGTTGCAGAAGTTTGGGTTTAGAAGTAGTACTACAAAGCCTTCACGTGCTTCCTCACCCTCATAAGTTCACTTTCTATCTGCTCTTTTCTTTCCTTTGTTGTTGGAGTTCTTTGTTGTAAGTAGATACCTTTGTTTTGGTAGTCTATGCATTTGTGCATTGAGATGTACAGTGCCCTCCAATAAGTCTTGCAACCCCATGTCTAATTCTCTACCAAGGAGTTTGATTACAAAACATACTCTTGGTAGGGAAATTTAGGAATTTGATTGAGATTTTTTGCCTTGTAAAGGTGAGTTATGTACCTTATTGTAACTCATTTTACTTTTTAAAAATATCTCTTGCTTGTAAGAAGTAGTTGATTTTGAAAACACTATGTTGAGTTCAAAGGTACAATGCTACACTTAAAAATTTCATTATAGGAGATCACATGTAGTAGATGTCAACTGACTTTAGAGTTGAGAGGATTAATATTATTGCATGCATGCTTCTAGTGATTGTTGCTTGTAGACTTTGCCTAAAAGTTTTGTGAGAAAAGATCAATGTTTGTCTAGAATATTGTGTATGTGATATAGCTAGGAGTTCTATAAGCAAACTTTGTGAAGTTCTAAGT
Source organism: Straminergon stramineum (assembly GCA_963920665.1). Lineage (NCBI taxonomy): Eukaryota > Viridiplantae > Streptophyta > Bryopsida > Hypnales > Calliergonaceae > Straminergon > Straminergon stramineum. Next base: position 17,095,877 of record OY987273.1, read on the forward strand.
AGTGTTAGTTAACTTTGCACCTTGACATAATATGAAAGTCATTGATTGCCAATCAAATTCTTCTCACATCAATCCTATAGAAAACTTATGGAAGAAAGTCAAAGATCAAGTGCAAAGAAGGTGTAGACCCCGTAACAAAGACTGAATGTGGACATTAGTGAGTTTGACTTGGGAGGATATACCTTAAGAAAGTACCAAAAAGTTCATTTCTACAATGCGAAACCAAATGGAAGTTGTTATGGTAGCTCAAGGTGGTAGTATTTGATGGTAGTGCATTTACCACTTTGATGCAAAGTAGTTGCTAATGAACATGATATAATGTAAAATTCATGTTATAGTAGGCTTCTATAGTACTAGAGCTTTCTAATGATACCCTATTTGACAACATTTATTAAATTTTTTTTCTATAAATGGGCTTGTTTTTCTTTGCCTTAAATGTTTATGAAAGAAAATTGCAAAATCATATAGGGGAAAATCTTACCTACATAATGTGAGTCTTTGTAACATGAAAGATGTGAACAATGATATTTCCTAAATACTTGGGCAATCAAATCTTAAAAAATCATCACATATATTTTTCAATTAATTATTAAGTAAGGCCATGAAAAACTAATAAAATAATTCACCAAAAATTGAGTTCCTAATTTTTGACATTGAAATTTCATATCTTGATTAAAGTTCCATAAAGCATTAGATTTAATAGAATAGTTTTAATACAGTATTTTTAAAATGGAGTCAAAAAGAAAAAATTTGAAGGGCTTTATAATGGGGTTGCAAGACTTTTTGGAGGGTATTGTACAATGCATCGTCTTGTTTTTCATTGCACAATTTCCACTCTTAGAAGCCATTCTTGTATGTCAAATTGTTGTACTCTTTGCTTACAAGTTGTACGATGCATTCTCTTGCATGTTACCACATTTGCTAGGGTTTAGGACTTTCGGTTGCTTAGCTCCAACTTATTCTACTCATTGCAGTGTCTGTTTATGCACTTTTTTGTTTGCTTCCATAGGTAGATGACAAGTTCCATGGTCCACATCCAAATTGTGTAGGTGCATTGGAAAAGTTGTGTATACGCATTCTTTTTTGTTGCTTTGCATTATTGTATTTTGCTTTCATTGACTTGTGCACAGATTGTTGTGATAAACCTCATTGTCTGCGATGTGGCATTTCAGATTGTAGGCTATTCAATCGTCTAAGTGAATCAATAGTAGAACGTGAAGCCATAGGATTATGACATGAATTTAAACACTTGCTCACAAAGACGGTAAGCCGCTTCTTTTGTTGCATATGATTATTGTTTTCACTATTTCCAAGTCTTGTAGTCCTTTATTCTTCATTTCAACTTGTCATTTAGGGTTGGTAAGAGTTGTCAAGCTACTTCTTGCCGTCAATTTCCTTCATCTACATTTTGTTCTATTTTAGAGATTTAGGACTTCCCTACATAGATGTAGTTGTAGCTATTATAAACTTTGAATGGCATCAAGTTGAATTCCTGTAGGCTTACAAGTCCACATTAATTCAGGTCGATGCAGATTCAAGTTGACATTTGTTCAACTCAAGGCCCCCCTACTAATATAAAACTGTAGGATGAATCCAAACAAATTCAAGTTGCATCAACTTGGATTTCTAGATCTAGTGTACGAGAAGAGTAAGAAATAGGAATAATGCTTCAAAGATTCAACTCATTTCAACATGAATAGTCATCTGATCTTGAAAAATCCTTAGTTGAAATTAGCAAGCTATTCTAGTCAACTAGAAGCAATGTAGACCAATTCAACTCGATACGAGTTGAAATGTAAGATATTTAATAATGTAACAATATATATGCACTCCCTAATCAACCAAAACACAACATCAAATCATAAAACTATGTGAATTAACTTGAATTGAGTTAAATATTACATAGAAACATCGACTCCATTGAAAAATCCATGAAATACCTGAATGTTCAAGTCAATATGACTTGAATTAGTAATAAGAAGACAAATGAAATAGTCTAAACCTCAACGAAATATGTTTTATAGGACAAACACGTCCATCAAACGAAGAAAAAATCAGATTTTGTCATAGATCATTCTGAGCGTTATTCAAGTTCAACTCGTATCAAGTTCAACTCTAAATAGAAAGTCAATAAAATGTGCAAAAATGGAAGACCAAACTAAAAAGCTAAAGCCACATTTCTGAAGATTCATAATGGAAGGTGACAAGAACCCCGAGGATTATGGAGACAAACTCATCCTCATCAAGTGCTAGACGTAGAATGAGCCAGAACATGTAGAATGCTGGAGTATCGTCTTGACACTAGAGTTTGGTCATTTGAGCTTCACAACAAAGTATAAGAACTATCCCATGACACTTTTAGTTTCATTCTATGAAACTGTGATGGAAGTCAATATTGGTCTTGACAATATGTTGATCGTGTTGTGCAAGACGATAAACCTTAATCAAGCTGAGGAGTATGTGTTCTCTTATGTCGTGCCTCCAAAGGTGTAAATCTTTTCAATCTCTGCGACATGTTGAAGCCTTGAAGACTCAGACTTGAATGAGCTTCAGAAAAATATTGTAAATCAAATATAGGAGAAGAGGTGGGTATCCAAGGATGGAGGGCCTTTCGTGCCAAAGACACTAGTGTCAAACTGCATTCACTAGAAGAAAACAACCTCCATTTTATCGCAATCAACCCAACGCAAAATGTAGTTTTCTACTAAAAAACATAGAAACTGTGTTGGCTGCAACGAAATTTTCTGAAAACTTCGTCGCAACCAACGCCGTTTCTACGTTTTTCAGCAGAAAACTACATTTTGCGTTGGGTTGATTGCATTGAAATGGAGGTTGTTTTCTTCTAGTGAACGTAGTTTCTAAAGCATTTGAGCAATTGAAGGTGAAGAATGTGGATAGGGCCAAAAATATGAAGCCTCTCTCTATAATGAAGTCTTACAATGCACCGAGAGGGAGTCACAATTCTCTTGTAGTGGAGACAACGGAGACCAAGCGTAGTAAGACAAAGAAGAAAACTATCCAAAGAGATGCTAGGGGTACACCCTCATCCAACGCCATTGTGGGCATAAAGACTTGGGGGAAGGCCGCTGTAGATGTAGTTGCGAAAGCTCTGGAAGAAGACAGCATGGCGTCCGCCTTCACTATGCTTCCGAAGGACATGTATGGAAGCCACCAAGAGTTGAATTACCACGAGTCCAAGAAGATTTATGAAGAATACTGGACATCGTGTACAAACTCTTACGTCTTTGGGATAGACAAGAAATTTACCATCTCAATTGAATAGCTCGAAGCCCATCCCAAGAATTTGAACATTTGAGGACTAAAAGAGAAGGGGGTAATGTCGTCGCTAAATTTCTTCTTGGAGATGCCCAATCTAGATAAGAAGATGACCCTCTACGCAATGCCGTTGAACCTGACATCCAAGCCCTCGAACTACAAAGACGTAAAGTCCGGGAAATTTTAGATGGTGAATGGTTAGCATAGCATTGAAGTATCAAAGAGAATGAAGGACATTCTAAAGGCCGAGCAGAAGTTTGAAAAGTTCAAGGAGTAGGACTGTTTAATTGTCTAGAATATTGATGAGAAAATCATTCTAAATTTTTTGACATATTCTAACAAGGTGAACCATTTCTAGAACTATATGTCGATGTGGGCGATGAACATATTGAGCGCGAGAAACGTTTGGATCAATCTCAACCAACCGCCTCCCTTGAAAGAGTTGATGGAGTTGGGGTAAACTATGGTAGTCCGAAGTTGGACACCATGAGACTTGGTCATGGCCAAGAAGTGGATGGTAGGTCTTTCAGTTCAACTTGTATCGACTTGATTTGATGTAGTCTTGCCGACAACCACTAGTATCCATAAATTGTAACATTGTTCTGTTGAGATTGACTAACATATCTCTATTAGTTGATTTTGTGCAAGAGTTTCATGATGCTATGAAACTTCGTTTCGCAATGATTGATGTCAAGAAGTCCTAGGGTACATTGAACAAGAAGAAAGTGGCGGATATATCCATCCACAACAAAATAAAGATCATCACCACATTAGATGAGGTGCATGGTTTGTGGAAAGAGGTTATATCCAGTCAGTCGTAGGCGCTGTTGATAGATTTGGAATCCTAACTACCATTCAAGGATACGAAGAACTGGGATGCTAAGAAAGACGGGGTAATAAGCTACGAGTTCTTCAAATGGTTAGGGAATACACCCGAATCTAATTTCAAGAAGTTGGCGTTGCACCTACTGAATAGAATGCCAAGAAGAGAGAATCCTCACCCAAAAGTGACCATCAAAAAGGTCTTAGGAGTCATTGTGGATTGCTATAGCCCTAAGGAATGGCTTGAGCGAAATAAATGAAAGCAAGCCGTCAAGAAGTACTTGTATTTCAAGAAGCCAAGCCTAGGATTCTTCAATAGTGACCGGGATTACAAAAAGGAGCACTAGAAGGCCTTCAAGCAGAAATATGACGTAACAAAGGCCACCAAACAACTTCTTCCAACGGCTCTGAAAGAAGAGTTATTTTCGCAAGTGAAGAGACCAGCGAACAAGAACAAAAGTTGCCAAGAGATTTCACCCTACGTTGCCAAGTTCTTTAAGGTCTTCCTAAAAAGCAAGGGTAAGTATAAGAAGCTGAATGCAAGATCATACTTGAGACCCTACGGCACAAAGGATGACATACTGTCACCTTGGGGCAACGACGTATGGAATGACACCATAGGTGACTCTTTGAAGCTTGCAATGATCGACTTCCGGAACATCCTAGGAGTCATCAACAAGGACACAGCTCCTTGAGACTCTCCATAAGGTAAAACAGCCCATTACGGACAAAATGTGGGGTTTGCCCTCTTGTCATTTCTCAAATTTTCTACTTTTTTTTCCAGAGAAAGTCAAGTGATAGAAATGACGAGAGCATTTGCAATTATATTTTTTTGACAAAGTGTGAATTTGTTATGAATTTTTTAAGTGTTCAGCCCATCATAGCTTGTAGACTACCCCAAAACCAACAAAAACTCATCCATAACACTCATCTTACTTACCTATTACAGTCACAATATTTTCTAACACAGAAGACCTGAAAAAGGCACTTCTTGCAATGAACTAACACTAAAAAACTGAAAGTTCCTATTGCAGTTATTAATTACTCCATTCCAATTAGCTAAGACATTGAATGTGGTCCAAATCTCAAAAATTAAAAGAAAACTATAATGGACTCATTCATGGAGTTCTATAATGGGTTGTTTTACCTTACTTCCTTGCATTTATGGAGTTGCTCATGAAGCTAGATGATCCTTACATGACCAACTCGGAAGTGTGGTTGTGGATTTGTAGTGACCAACAGATAAATGACAATCTGAGGGCACATATAAGGACTAGGGACTTCGATGCATGGTATGTAGCACATTTCTTAGAGTACCTCTTGGCACTTGTTGAACGCTTAGAAAACTTAGCTGCAAGTGCCACTCATGCAAAGGCACTTGTCCATTTGATCTTCTTGGTGAAGAAAGGCGCAAGGATTAAACTGAAATCAATTCTAAGGAGGTTCAATGTTCTAAAGATCACCAAGTGGTAAAAGCCAGGCCTGTACAACAAGCTAGAGTATAAGATCTACAATACTGAACTCTGCATGGAGTTCTATCTACATGTTCTGGACCTCTTTTGTAACACAAAAAGGGACATCCTCTTCATCTTTGCAGGTGGAAAATTTGTTTGTGCTGCTTGGGTAAGAATTCCATTTCAAGTTGATTCGAGTTGATTTTCATTCTCGTCAAATAAGTTTGACAACGGTCCCTTCTGAATTTCGATGATAAACTTTTACCATGTGCATGTTAGTTTCAAGTCGATTCGACTTGAACTAGTCGATTACTTGTATTTGACATCTATATCTTGTGATGCAGATGAGTGGGTTGGATCACTTCGCCATTGCCAACAACAATAATTACGACAGATTCCAAAACCTGGCCATGATGTCGGAGAACTTAGGCAAGGAAGATTTCCTTGATTTTGCTTACTTTGTGGACGAAGGTGCACACCCATAGAAGGGGACCAAGGAAGCTTCAACGTTGAGAAGGGTTGCATCAAGCTTAAGGAACGGGAAGGCATCGTCTTCAACTCAAGTAGAAGAACTCTCGGATGACAAGGATGATGTTCAAACAATAGTCAATCTTGCTGATGACGATGAAGAGCTTACTCCGGCATGGGTAGATCTAGTGACGCATCTATTTATGAACACAGACGGGGATCCCATTGAAGTGAATGACCCCATAGATGCTCTTGCACATGTTGGAGGACAGAGCAGAAAACAAGAAGGCAAGGAAGGAGGACATGACCATGATGAAGGACATGATGAACGAGATGATGCCTCAAGTATGTGTGGTCGTTGTGCGAGATGTTTATATGAGCATGCATGCTAAAAATCCGATGCTAATATAGATGATTGTGTAGGGTTGACGAAAGTGAGCGTCTTGGGCAAAATCGCGTCCAAAAATCGGTCGTCCGGACCCTGCGAACGCTGCGCCTCCGAGGGGTAAAAAACACCATCCACAAATTTACCTTGGGTAAATGCGGTCGGGTGGACGGCTAGTGGCTAGTTTTTTAATACAAAGCTTCAACTCCTTCAAGTAAACTTTGATTCCTTGAATGCTTTTTACAATAACATATGGAGTTATGAACTATCCTTTGTAGTGTACTCAATCAAAGAAATTGTACACTATAATTGCAATTATGAATTATCAAGGGAAAGGATTAAAAAAAAATTCAAAATTCTCTTCACCTTGAAAATTACCAAATCTATGATTCTAAGACAATCATGAAGTCAAAATTGTTGCATTGTATCATGCTTCATACAAAGAAAGAGGAACACAATCAATTTTGGGGGGACTTCTTTTTGGTTTTGCAATTCAAAAAAAAATAATCTTATTTTCAATATCAATAAGCAAACTCCAACTGCAATGGAAGCTTCAAACAATCAATTGCCATTACATGCTCAATGTATCATAAGCACTTAAACACCTAAGCCTACATTCCTTGAATCTCTAAGGCTTGTAATCACTATCTCCTTTCACCTCACCCCCCTACTCTCACATCTAGTTCCCCATCGGTCGTCTTCATCGCTAGATGTCTCTTCCATGTCATTTGATGAAGATTGTACAATTTTCACTCCTTTTTGTACTTGGGTAGATGTTAATGATCTCATTGATCTACCGGTCTTCTTCTCCATTTTGGCTCTTAATATAGCCTTACCAATGCCTTCCTTAAGGCTAGGGATTGTTTTCATTTTCTTCTTTGACCCCACTTGATAGGTATCAAGTGGGGTCCGATCTACATTCGGTCTCTTGCTTGGAGAGGTAGCAAAGGGTTGCATTACTCTTTTTTTACAAGCCTTAATGGAGTCTTCACCCTGTGATATCTTTGCTTTTGGCGCTCCTTGAATAATTAACTGCATTGCATTCAAAGATGGTGATGTGTGGCCTAATGATTTCAAAGAATGGCGTGGTGGATGGCCCCAATGTTGAATAAACATTGAAGCCAATGTCTCATCCTTATCATCATCATCGGTACATGATAAAATGGTTTGACTTGGATTGCCTCTGGAACTCATCTCTTTCGTAGAAGACAAATGTCTTTTTCCAAGCCGTGATTTCCTTGAACCATCCAATGTCGTGGCATCGCTTCTAAATAGTGCACGTGGAGGAGTGCTACATGGTGGTTCGGGAGAATCTTCCATGAGGTGCATTTTGCCAACACCATTGTTGACAAAAATTGGGCTGCCTGACTCCATCGAACGTGCTTCAACATTGTCTTGTACTTCTTGTGGTTTGGCATTTCTAATATTTGCTTCCCCACATTTCTTGCTTGCCGATACCACTACTGACGCAACAATTGCATTGGACACGTTCATTTCAATGTTCACCTCACATCCTCCTTTGTCTTCATGTTGGTCATTTTTTTCTACCGCCATTATCAGGGATGGAGCAACGGAAATGGGAATCACTTCATCCTTTTCAAGACTCCCATCATTCGCAATCGTTGTCCTATTGGTCGTCCTTATCTCTACATATGTATCCTCTATGTTTGGTAGAAGATTTTTGCTACTCATGAATCTGGTTCCATCCACAAATCTAGCTATCGAAGGTACATCATCATCAAGCCCGCAATCGTCCTCATTTGATCGAAACTCATACATGTCTCCATCTGCGACTCCGAAGTCTTCATTGTTTTGATTAAGAGTCTCAATCATTTCTTCGTCAGAATTGTGCATATCATAATTCACAACATCTCTATCATTAGATACACATTCATCATCCTCGTCTTCCGAGATAGGCCCGTCCAAATCTTCGGACTCTACGTTGTCATGGTACCACTTCTTTTCATCCTTCTCCTTCGATGCGGCTATGACTTTGGAATTGGTGTATACATACACCAAATCGGTTGCTCTCTGTGGCCTCAACTTGTTTCGGGATTTATTGTGAACAAAAGAGTAGCTACTCCAATTTCGTTCACATGAAGATGATGACACCAGTTGCGCCAAAATCCTCTTTGCAATTAAGGCAATGAGCTTGCCACATGCACCTTCAAAATCCCACCAAGCATGTGTCGACAATTTATGCTCGGCCAGATCCAACATGTTGTGGAACGGAGGATCTTAGTGTCGAAATGCTACAAACTCCTTCACTACATTAGGATAAGTTCCTGGTTGACATATCTTCCTGATAACGCGCTTGCATGCATTTGTTGCATCTTGATCGTCAGCTAGTTCTTTATCGTGAAGAAGGAAAGGATTCAAAAGAGCTCTTGCATAATGTAGATCGGTCTCTACCATTTCTCGTCGCTTACCAAATGCCTTATCGATAGGAATGGCTAAGTCCAAGGACAAACCAAAGGGCTCTTTTCGTAAAGAGAAGACATGCTTCTCTAAATTCCTCATGATGTGCAACACCTTGCCCATGCATGGTGTCTTCGCATCCAAATCATGTAGACCAAACACCACAAGAGTGATCAATTCTTGGAAATTAGTGGCACGGGCCCAAAAATGCTCATCTAAAATTGTCTTCTTCACCTCCCGAGACTCTGTACGAGATTTTGTGTTCCTCGTGTCCCATAACTTGAGCACATATTCTACCTATTGTGGATCCACCATACTTTGTTGCAATCCAGTCTTGACCTTCAACAAACGGGAAATCATAAAGAAATTGGAGGCAAATCTTGTTTTCACCGACATCAATAAGCTATTCTTTGTTTCGTGCTTTTGAAATATAGCTAGTGGCATATGCCGCAATCTAAAGAACTTCACAACGGTTTGGGCCTTTTCCACTAGCTCCTTCAACCATTCTTGCTTCCCCCAATCTTGAAGCAACAAATTCAAGGCGTGCACCACACAACCTTGAAAAAAAATGTGCGGATATTTACTCGACACCATATTCCATGCTGCCAGATTTACAGGAGTGTTGTCTGCAGTCACTTGCACAACATTTGTGGGGCCTACTTGTTCTATAAACTTTTCCAAGACAAAGGTCAAAAAAGGAGCATTCTTTTCGATTCCACTTGTATCCACCGATCCTAGAAATTGCTCACTTGTAGAAGATACAAGCATGGCATTTATCAATGGTCGATTGGTAACCGAGCTCCATCCATCAATAGACAATGTTGCTCCAAACTTTCGAATGCTATCTTCGGTCCGACTATGAAGCTTTGTCTTGATGTCGGTCTTCGCTTGGTCAAGCAATTTATGGCGTAAATCATGATACGATGGTGGAGCGTAGGGCCCACGGTACTCGGCTGTTTTTTTCACTGCTTCTTTAAATGTTGGATTTCGAGCTACAGCAAATGGTATGTTTGCCGCATAAAAGAAATTGGCCCACACTGCATTCAAATTGCGTTTTGCTATGGAATCAAAGCCATCCACTAGACTACTCTGTCTTCGAGGTCTACTACCTGATGCCCTTGGAGTGTCATGATCATTGGATGTTTTTGTAGTTCGGTTTACTTCGGATCCTACACCAACAAATTCTTCCGGTGTTGCGCATCAATCCTCTTGAGTAGAACGCATCATATCCCTCTCATTTGAAAAATCGCGAACGTCCATACCCATGCTACCAACATCTACATTGTCAATGATCGGTCTCTGCGGGAATGCCTCCTTAGATCGAAGAAATAGGATTCGAACATCCAGCGTCAATTGCAAACAAAGACTCTCTCCAGTATCACGAACACCTGATGGGCCTTCATATCCTAAATGGCTCAACATACGGCTTATCTTCTTCCCAAATACCGAGTTGCAAGCCTTGCACTTTACCTTACCAGTTGATGGGGTACCATACCAACCAGACCAATCCTTGCTCATAGTGGCAAGGCACAAATTTTAATTCTGTATATTGGAATCAAATTCAAAATGTGAAGACCGGATGAACAATGCCCAAATATAATAAAAAATGAGTGCACAAAGCCTTGAAAATCAAGGCCCTTCCGTCCACTAAACTATACATTACCAAGCAAGGGACACAAAAATTGCATCTTCTAGCCCTTGGAAATCTTAGAGTTTAGTTTTCAAGAGTGCTCTCAAATGACTTCTTTTCTATAGTTATAGTCTCCTAAACTAGCCTAACCGTTGGAGACCATTTTTGAATCTACAGAACATGCAATCCGACGTCGGCTGATTCCGCAGTGGATGGACGGTCCAACGGTCGGGCGGTCGGGCGGACAGACAGTCCAGTGGACAGGCGGTCAAGTAGATAAACAATCCACCGGACGAGCGGTCGGGCCCACAAGGGTCGAGTGGACAGACAATGCGGACAAGCGGATGGAGTGATGCAAAGACAGGTGGACGGGTAGACGGATATTGCGAATGGGAGATCAGGCGGTCGGGCGAATGGGCGGGGTAGATCGTGTTCAATTGTTCAAATGTTCAATGCTTCAAGAGATGTGGGACAAAATAGGGATTTATGGATGGAATGAGCCAATGAGGAGATTTCAGAAAATTATGATTTTGTCAAAGGGTCTTATAATTTAAAATTTCTAGATGAGCATGAAAAAAACATACTTCACAAAAAGCTATCCTTCATAAATCACCATAGCATGAACTTAAAAGAAAGCAAAACAAATGATTACTTCAATGATATATATATATATATATATATATATATATATATTGATATTGATATTGATATTTCATATTTGGATATATAAAGAACTTCAAAACAAATCAAAATTCATCATGAGTACAATGAATTACTAGTAGTACTCAACCCTTATAACATTCAAACCACACTCATCGGTATACTTCTATACTATTAAACATTTAAACATAATAAAATAAAAAAAGCCTCTCTAATACTTAAGAACCACTACCCTCTCCTACATCATGAGATGGCCCCTCCTTAGCCAAAAGTCTTGCACTCATTCGTCGAGTATTTGACCCAGGACTGTAGACAACACCTCCTCCGAATCTAACCTCCATGTCCACCGCTATAAACTGTCATTTGGTTTCCGGAGAGTGGTCATCGTCATCATCATCCTCTCTCTTCCGTTTTGAGCTTCGCTTTGGAGATAAATCTACTTCTTCAACCTTCAAGGCCCTCAACGCAACATCCACTCGATCTACGAACACATTGACCTGTTCATCATCAGCTTCGATGGGTAACCCTATTGGTTGAAAATCGGCCAATAGAAACCCCCTCCATTCAGCTATAATGTCACCTATCCTCTTGTCAAATGCCCCAGCTACCTCCACAAATGAATGCCCTGTAGTTGTTTCCCCATCTATTTCCACAAGAGCACAAGCTTTGGCAGCTTCTTCCAACTTTGACAAGAAAAGGGCCCTACCAATCAAAGTGTGATTATAAGCCCCATATTGCTCATTGAACTCTTGAGCATGCTCCACCTCTACCCAAGTTTTTTTGGGCCCTTTTCGCACTTCTTTGTCGGGAAACCGAAAAAACTTCTTGTGTTGCACACTCCAATGGCCCCCCCATGTTGCGGCAAAACAATTCACAAGCCTCGCCATCTTCAATACCCCGGGCCCGCAACTCCACCTCTCTGTTAACGGTCATCCACATGAAAGGATCCACTGGCTCTCCAAACTCCTCATACAATCCATGTCAGCAATCAATTGAATCCCACGTGAGAGGTCGCCCCCAATGCGAGAAATTCTAGAACTAGTATGGCCCTTAATCAAGAGGAAGGGTCCATCGGTTGTATTCGTGGCTGGGGGGCATATCTTCCAAGATCCCAAGCATATTGTAGAACCGAGGGCTTAGAGGAGAATGACACTCAACACAAACCGAACGAATGAGTGATGCTTTCACGATGCATGTCACGTGAAAAGTGTGGCGACATTGGCCCATGGTTAGGGCTCTTTCAGGGCCAAAAGGACCTTGGCAAAGGCTACAATGACTCTTCAAGATTCCTGGGGCTGGATCGCAAGCATACACTACTGTCTTCTCTTTCTCCTTGATGTGCGCTGAAAGCGTGTTGTAAGGGATCTACCCGTCCTCTACTTCCAAGGCGCAATCGATGTGTGCAACATTGTCCTTCTTTGCGTGGTTCAACCGCTCAAACATGTCATCCATGTCCCCCCAACATGTAATTTTGGTGGAACCCCTTGGATGTTCATGAAACACTTTCTTGAACCGAAGCAAAGAGGTCTCCACGGCATTGCATTCTTCATCCAACTTCATTGCCAATTTCATAAGTCCTTTCATTGCTCGAGATACTACAAAGGGTTTGTCTTGGAGTTTCTGTACCCATGCCAACCATCGAGACTCTAATCCGCTCTTCGGCATGCATTCCTCCATGCCCATGATTTTTTGAAATCGGTCCAACTCCACTTCAACAAGGATTCTCTCTTGAATTACTTCATCTAATTTCAATTGTAGCTCCTCCACCTCACTGCCTTTCGTTTGCGTTGAAGCATCCTGCAATGTTCGGGAAACATTAGGAGTGATGGTCCGTACTGCTTCACATTTCTTGTCATTCCCAACCTCATCCAAATTCAAGATGATGGACATCTCCTCCGCTTTTGCCGTCTCAAAAGGAAGAGAGAGTTGATCGCTCTCTTGACTTTCTTGCACAAATGGAATGATCACGGAGTCCATGGTAGGCCTACCCCTCTTCAACTCTTGTACTTCGAGCTCCAATTCTTCGATGCGCTTTCTTTGAACCACCTTGTTACAACATTCTTGCTCCATATTTTTCTACGACAACTACAACTTCATTTCCAAGTCCTCACACTTCATCTTCAACCGATGAATGTCTTTCTCTAATGCCATCAAACTTTTTAAGTTCATCACGCCACCTTTAAGAATTGGTGCCACTTCCTCGGTGAAATTGCAAAAAGCCACGGCACCAGTCAACAATTCAGGTGCCATTTTGGAAAATTCCTTTGCCACATCCCTAACCCAAGGAGTAATTTCAGCTACCATTTGAGCTGAAGTTCTCAATTTGTATGCGGTTTGTGAAATAGTACCGCAACCCCCTTTTTCTGCGGGCTAACTAGAGCTCCCTGCCTCATTTTTGGGATTAGAATGAAGATGTTGTTCTACTAGTACTCACCAATGACTACAACATTCTAACAGCTTTTCCAATTGATTGGCGGTGGGTATGGAACAAAGAATCTCCAATTGCGTCGAGTTTCAAGTTGCCAAATGTGGATGCGCTCTAGTTCTTTCACTTAATATTTGTCTTGCGCTCAACCTTCGACTCTGGCTTACGTTTTGATGTGGACTAAACTTTCGAATTGGGCTCAATGTTTGGCTTCGCCTTGGCGTCGTTGGTAGTTGAGAAATCGGAGTTGCATATTCCACCAAGCTCTCAAGAGCTTTACTATCTATGTAACCCTGAATTCTAGCATTGGTCCTTGCAAGTTGTTCCTCATTGACCTCTCCATCTGGCAAAAAAGGTGACCCACGTTCTTCTACTAGTGTTTCTTTGTTTGCAACCATGTCTAGACCGCCCAAGGTTGTTTCATTTGTTGTAGTTTCCTTGCTTGGAGCCATGCTTTGTTCACCCAATGTTATCACATTTGGTGTGGATGTGAAGCACGTTGGAGGAGTTATAAAAACCTCTCCGTCTACACCTCCCGAGGAGACATTGCTCACTTCCGTGCAAGGTTGTGCCATTTCTGCGGGCCTTAATTGTACTACATCACCTAAAACCTCGGAGACCTTTGTTGTACGCGTTGTAGTATTTTTTTAATACTTTTGGGGTCTTCGTTGGTTCACTTGATTCTGCCTGAGAATTGTACAGATCAAGAATGTCTTTTTGATTGGGTTGCAGTAAAAGTGGAGAATCCACCTTGGATGGATAAGTGCTCTAATCTACCTTACGGTTTAAAATGAGTTCTGCATACACCATGGACACTACATTGTAATTTATGCATCCCTTACTCCTTGGCTTGTCCCCAAATAACGCCCGCCACACCTCCTCCGATTGATGCACAAAATGCTTATTGTTGCAATTACGTGGCTTACAACAAAAACCATGTGTATGCACCACGTGGCAATCCCGAGGCCACAACTTGTCAATGTGGTACATTTTAACATACTTCTTGCATGTTTTGAAGGTCCAATATTCCCCTTCCTCCTCTTCCCAACCGCTCTCCGCTTTGATGTTCGGGTCGTCTAAAATCTCATAGTGAAGCCCATGAGGGGCCCCCTTCGCTTTAGTCCCTCTTTTTTTTTCACCTCCTGATGTCCTCCCGTCATTGGTAGGAACACCTTGATCCGCCATGATAGATGATTTGAATTTTTGAGCCCTTCAAAAAATAGTACCATGGCACGTGAGTACCATGAGATGTGTGTAAATAAGTGACTATATAAATCAACAAGAGTAACAAAAGCTCAAGGACCCCCACTCTCCACTCTATAGGAGCAACTCACACATAAAGCAACAGTAGCACATCCAACTTGGCGTCAAAGGAAAGTAGAAGTGAGAGCAACTGAGGAGGCCGTCCCCCCATATACCCGTTCGCCACCAAACCTAAAAAACGTCCGCCCCGAAGCGAACCCGGACCTGTAGTCTACCGCAGCGGACGCCAGGCAACTACTGAGATTAGCGGATGGGCAGCTGTCCGCCCGCTCCGAAACGCGACCGGACCTCCTGGCGGCCAATCCGAACCGCCGGCCGCTCCCGAACCATCCCACCCACTTAGGCCGTCCATCAAGGACATTCGCCGTCCCCATCCACATAAATGGAAGACCAGACCGTCCGCTCAAGCCGTCCGCCATCGCCAACCGACCCCGCACTTGGACAGCCGCCATTGCCGACCAACCACACGTACCACTGTTCACCTTGCTGGGGACCCCACCTGACGTCAGTCTGCCGATAGTCCTAAAGCATTGAATTCTGAGAAGGATAGATTCATGTACAAAAAATATTCTTAAATGCTAGAAGTATCCAATGTAGTATTAATGTAAGAAAAGGTAATTCTAGATATTCCTTCCCACATTTAAACATGCTCTCCAAAGTCCAAACCCTATACCCTAAACCCTAAACCCTCAATCTTAGCACATTATTTATTATTTTTGGTATTACAAAGAAAATGGTGTTGGCACCTCTTTTGGAATACATTTGATGTTTATAAGAGAGTTAACCTTTTATAAATATTTGTTACTATTTAATGTCCAATATTTTTTATATGGATATTTTATAGTTATCTTCTATAGTGGGTTGTGTTTTATACACTTACTAGGGGATTTAGTGATAAGCCCCTCCCATCCCTCCCGTAAGTCTTGGTTTCCTTAGGATTATTTCTTTTTCTTTTAATTAGCCATGGGGTTTTTTCTACTTTGACACCATTATATGCAATATGGACCTTTTTCTTTTTTGATGGGTCTATATTCTTAATTAATTTCTAGCCATGGACATTTGATTGAAATCATCTGGCTGTTTCTCGATCATACGACAATTTTTTACACTTGGTTGTAGGTCAAGAAATTCATAGAAGCTTCCATGCTTTAGATGGATTTTTTACACTTGTCAATTTGACTTGACTAGTGTCTTTTGCTTCATTGGTTGTCATTATAGGTTTGCTTGGCACATCATAGGGGGTACTATGCTAGTACTGTGATGGATGACTACAAGTGGTCCTTAAAAAATCCTTGGATTATGGAGAGTTGATTATTCCTAATTTGAGGGTTCCTTCTAGTACAAGTCTGACTGACTTGGCTAATTTTTTATCCCTAGACACCAAGTCATTAATTCTTGGGGCCTATGGGTGGTTGGGATCCAAAGCACGTTTTCTTGGAGACCAGGACATGGACTTGACCTAACATTAATTAACACTGTTGTGGCCAATATATAAGGGATTGAAACTACCCTTGAGCCTTCACAGTTTCATATTGTTGGCTTTTACAAGGTGTTGGAAGTGACTACGGTTGGTGGGAGTGAGGTCTAGGATGGCGTCTACACAGGTCATCTATGGAGCACAATGTGTTAGGCTTTGATTTGTATTTTTGTTGTTCATTTTCTTTTGTGTAGTTTTGAGCTTTGCTTGTTGATTTTTCTTTTGTGACTGCTATAACACGATGTTGTGGGCTGAAGACACCTTGTCTACGATTTACTAACATTCCGATGTTTGGTTTGTCATGGGGACAAGTGAGGTCCACAACCTCTTTGGTTAAATCTTCACGGCAGCTCTATCCAAGGACTTTGACAACAAATTCTTTTGGGGCTCTAAATCACTGTGTTCTTACGTGATTTAGTTCATAGCTTGATTAGCTTCTTTTGATATTGACACATATAATATTTGTACCACACAATGATGTTGATCTTTTGGTACTTTATATTTCATACCTCTTTACAAAAGTTTATTGTAATGATATTATCTTGATTTTATAGGATTGATCAGTTTGATAGCTGATGTGAGTGACCTCCATTGTGCTTTATATTAACTTTGTCCTACGAGGGTCTTTTTTGGATTATGATTTGACTGTTAGTTATAGGAAAGGCCCTAATTAGGGATGTCCCTCCCACCCGCCCGGGTTGACAAAACATCAGAATTATACAACCCTCAATTGTACATATTGAATTTATAACATTGTACGAATTTTCAAAATTATTGATGTGATGTGTGGAATATGTTTTACCTATGAGACTATGATTCCTTTGCAATTTGGAATGCAATCATGACAATATAATGTAGATGTAGACCTTTCTTACTTTGTCATGTACTCATGTTAGTATGTTACTTATGTAGGTTTTAATTTTTCTTAAGAATTAGCACCTCAATTATCACTTTGTTATGAGCCATTGAATAAATGTGGAACATTCAATTATAACTTGGAGTGTGTCTTCAATTTTTGTTGTCGAATGTATTCATAGTTTAGAACACCGATAGGAAATTATGAATATACTAAAAGAAATTATATTATCTCATTATTCTATTATAACATTTATCGAATGTATAGGATGGTGCTAAAATGATTCAAGCATTTTAATGTAATGTGAAATGTTGTGGACAAGATTAAAGTAAGCATTTAAACAACAAAATGAATTGAAAATTCATATCATATACACTTTGACACTTATACCTATGTATACTTGTGTGCATCCTAAATTTTAAACCGATCATAAATTCATCACAACCCCAAAATATTAGAGCTTAGGTAATGTACAATGTGATTGACCTTCAAATATGATGAGTTTTCAATTACAAGAAATTAGAAATGGTCATACTTCAATGATTACAAGTGTGTTCATCTCAAAACTTTTTTGCAAATGATTATATAGAAAGGTTCATAATATCATATCTTTTAAATTATAAATTTACAATATTGATTGAATTGCTTATGTTAGTTTTGTAGTTTTGTAGGCCTAGGATTTTCTAAAATCTGGAACCCTTAAAGCCTTCATGCTTTTTTTCCCATCAAATATCACTCAAAACTACCATTTCGAATGTGAAGAGACAAAAATCTTTAAAATTGATTTTTGGGCATATTTAACCATAGGAATTTATACTAGACTAGTATAAAAGTTAATTGAGTTATCTTGTCATCTTGAAAACTTTGAGTACATACATTGCGCATGGTATTTGCATTTAAAGTAAGCCCAAAAAATCTTTTCTTCCATCTTGCTATACTAGATTGTTGGGCTTCTCATTTTCTTCACTTTAGATTTTTTATACTAATGAATTTCATTTTAGAATATCTTGTGTTAAAAAATTTAACTCTTGAGTGAAGAATCTTGAACCAAAAATTTAGAAATAAATCATTTAATTGAGATTACATATCATAAGAGTCCCGTATAAGAGTGTAGCCATGTAGGGCCTTTGGGAGTTTAGGGATTCATTATTTTCCTTGAAAGGCATGAAAAAGAATAATAAATATTATAAATTGAACCACGAAGGCTTTTGTTACAATCTTAACATCGAATTTCTTTTGCTATTAGTCAAAAAGTATTGTTGACATCACAAACTTGTACAAAAGCACCAATGTAAAACAAAATTTCTTTACACACTTATTTGAATTCTTTATTTACAAATCAAATGATTTTTCAAACAAGAGACTTTAGGATGTCACTTTTGATAGTTGTATCAATTTAAGACCTCATGACATAACATATTAAAAATAATTTCTCTACTTTTCTTAATTCACCATGTTATACAAGCTTTGCCTGCTAAACCGTTCATCCACCCATCTCCACATAGTTCAAAACACCTCTCTCACCTGTTCGCCTGTCCACCAATTGAGAAATTGAAAAAATCCTCCCTCCCTCCCACCCACCTCTCCCCTCCCACATTGCTCTCCGTCCGCCTGTCCGCCCGATCGCCCGACTGCCTGTTTGCCCGACCGCCTCTTCGTCGTAAACCAAACGCCAACTCCCAAACTCAAAAACACCTCCCTCCCTCCCTCCCACCTCTCCTTCCCACGCTCCTCTCCGTCCGTAGTTGCCATCCGCATTTTCCGTCCGCGTGTCTGGAGTCTATCCGCATTTCCCGTCCATGTCCGCCCTACTCCGTTCGCTTCTTGTCGGTGACCGTGCGATCCAGCGAACCGCAATTTTAGACCGCCCGATCTGCCCGTCCGCCTTCATGCTGTCCGATGCGGACGATAGTGTCCGCATACCCTAAAGCACCAACCGCATAAATGGCGGCGCGGACCGCTCATTTCTTCACAATCGTTTCCCTTCCGGAGTGGGTGATCCAGTGCCTTCGGGAATTTGCGCTCCCCTTCCGGCCTGGTGCTTGAATGAGTGTGTTCGTATTACCTTTTTTTAATCGGATTGGTTTGAGTGATTAGGGGTTGCCCCAACTTATAAGTCTTGAATTTTACGGAGTTCATTTGAGAGTTTTTAATAACTTGAACCGTGTTTGAGTTGATTGGGTTGTTAGAAACTCAAGATGTTCACTTTTATAGTTGATTAGGTTGTCAGTAATAGTAGGTGCACTTTGTTTTAATCCAAATTCTTACTTTTTATTTGGTACATTTAGCCAAAGCGGGTGGAAATTGCATTTAAACTTTGTAATCCTTTCGGTTCATTATTAATTGAGGTTTGGAGGTTATCATGTCGCGCGGAAGTGGTGGAGGAAGTAAGAAGAAGAAATCACAAGAGATGGATTGGAAAGAGTGGGTAGACGTAACTTGCATTGCGAAGAAGGGATGGGAAAAGGAGCCCAAGAAAGTATGGGACTGCACAATATGCAAGAAGTACGTCAAAATGACTCACCTCTCCAAACTATGGTCACGTGATCGCGCAAAGGTGCAAGTTCATCCTTGGGAAGGACAAATATCCACATGTAAGAGCGAACACTTTGTTCGCTGATACGAGGAGATAACAGCTGCATCAAGTTTACCAAGCTCCAAACCAAACGTCATGAACTATTCGAACATGGCTATGATTTGGGTGGAGATAGTACTCTATAAAGAAGTAGATTAGCGCACAGTTGCAAGGCACAATGTCAAGAATTTAACTCACGAGGAAGCCATAATTCCTACTAATTATGTCGAACCAAGCGATTGCATGCTAGAGTGGTCCAATCAAGGCTATGGAGGACTTCCTTCGGTTGTCTTGAAGGATGCTGAAGATGATTGGTCAGATGAAGATGATGTTGATGATGATCCAGCTCCCGTGACATTTGGTGAGAGACACGAACGTTGAGAAGATCGGGAAGACATTGAGTACCAACAACAAATGCAGGAGGCCATGTACCGAAGCGTGGAAGACTAAGGTCGGCAAGATGATGGGTCCTACTACCGTGACTATAATGCACGTGGATCACGAGATGGGACAGGTAGTTCAGATTATGGTAACGCCTACCGAGTTGGCTCTCAAAGTATAGGAGGAAGCCATGGAACGACGCACTATGGTGGTTCTAGCCAAGGAGGCTCTCAATACTACTATGGTGGATCAACTACACATGGTTCATATGGGCATCAAGGAGGCCCTTATTATGATGGATCAAGTGAAAGAGGGTCCTGGGAGAGTGCTCCAATTCCTCCTCCAACCTTTGGAGGTCTTTCTTTTCGAAATGAATATGGACAAGGAGGTGCATCAAGTGGATATGGTTACAACTATGGAGGTCGACCATATATTGGGGTACATCCTTCAGGCCCAAATGACAACAAGGATTCTGATTCTGATTCCGATTCAGAGTAAAGTAGTTAAGTAGAGTATGGTATTCTAGTCATCTTATGTTTGTTTTATTGTATGGTTCACTCATTGTAATGTACATAGACGGTAGAGTGTAGCAAATATAGCACAATGCTCTTGAAAAGTTGTAATCACCTTTTTGTGATTTTGATATAAATACATTGTATTTTTATATTTTAATAAATCGATATTTATGTCACGTAATTTGTAGGATTTAATACCATTGATGTATGACTATGGGTTAATGGGTATTTGTGAAAATGGAAAATGTATTGAACCACTTTCTATAATTTTCTCATTTCAATCATTCAATGTGAATAGGTGAATTGCAAATGCAAAGGATGTCCCAAATATACAATAGAGGTTTGTAGAATAGTGAGAACCACCATTTTAGTTTCATTTGCTATTAGAAATTGAACCCTAAACCCTAGAAGTCCGAAGGCTTTTTTCCATCCAAGACCATTTAGTGATTTAGAATTGCCATTTCAATTACAAAGAACTAGAAAATGTAGGAACAATGTTTTTAGCATGTCGGATTGTACAATTTTGTACTATAGCAATTTATGAATGTGTAGAAGTAATTTCAAAAACTTAATCCACATAGATGTAAGATATTTGGCTATTTGCATTCAAGGTGAATGAAACAAATGATTTTGCTATTTGCTTGACCAGATTTTTGGCTTCTAATTATTGAAACAATAAATATTTCCACTTGTGAGTACTATTTTATAATTTTGTATGTTGAAGACTTGAAGAATTTAGATGAAAGCATGAGAATGTAGGAAGCAAAATTCCCCCCAAAGATGTTTAGTTTTTATTCATAAGAGAATTGATAAGTCGAGTATATTCAAGATAGATACTAGAACATTTATAATTTTAAGATAAAATTATGTAAACATGAGAATCTCAATGGTGAGAGTATTTCAACAAGCAAACCTCACCGGCTATCCCTCTATAATTTTTTTTCATTTCCCTGATAGATGATTTACTTGATTCTTACTTCAATTTGAAACTGAAATGTTGAATATGATACCTATATTTGACTTAGAGATGTTCAAGAGAAATTAAAATCTCCGATCGTGCAATTCATCTCTTCCGTCCGCCTCGTTTCATCCGTCCGCCGTCGCCGGATGGGTTGTCGCATCCTTGCCATCCACATTGTCCGATCCTACGAATAGCCTACTATCCGTCCGATCGGATGAGCTTGCGGCGTCTGCGACAAGCCGGTCGTCGGATCTGGCGGACGTCAATCGTCTTGCTGATCGGACGGCTGGCTCGGGGCAGACGGAAGACCATCGCCGCAATCAGATGGCCACGACAAGGCAGATGGCCATCTCGAGGCAGTTGGAGTGCGGCCGAACAATCGGATGGCTGTGACGAGGTGGATGATTGGACGGCCGCGACAAGGTGGACGGAAGGCCGTCCGGACAATCGGACGGCCACGAGGAGGTGGACAACCCATCCGCAATCACTTTTGCCTTGCCCCTTGCGTTTTGCAAGTGTGGAAGGGAGAGCTTGGTGGTTCATCCTCCATTGGTTCCTCTCCTCGGGAAGGTGGAAGTCTTATTTGGGGGCCCCATTATTGCCATTTTTTGTAGCGAACTTAGAAGTTTTAGTTACAAATTTCAAGTATTAAAAATTTTTTACGATGCCAAGATCAAAGAAGGTGGCAAAGGGAAAACAAGTGGTACAAAAGGTGGCAAGTAAGGAAATTCCATCCGATGCATTCAAAGCATTCATGACCGAATGCATTGCAAAATTCTATGAATTGGAAACCACTGTGTCTCTTGACACAAAATATATAAGATATGGAGAGGAGTGTCCATCCAAATTCAAGGCAGACATGACGCAGAGAATGTTGGATGCCTTATACGTTCCGCAATGGCAACATGAGACGGAGAAGAGGGGCTTCAACAAATGTTTGGAGAACAAGGTGCATGATGCATTGTGGAACGCTGATGTGGTTCTCGCAAAATATGGCAAACAACACCATGCAAATGATGAAGGCTTTGAGCAAGTCATTCTCAAAGCTCAATTGTTTATTGGGCGTTGCGCCCCATATGCGAAGAGGAGTAATAGACGAGGGTCATTGGGTTGGTGGACTAGCCGTGAGGGTCTTGCTGAATTGGATATGGATAGACATCATCTTATAGCGCTTTCGAACATCGCACGGGTGATTCCCTAAGATGGCTTAATCATGAAGGGAGGATATGTAATGATTCGGAGGGTGAGAATTGAAGGATGTCCAGGGATAGCTCCATCTTGGGAGTTCGCAACAAAGATATCCAACCACCACGGCATGCAGCCTCAGCTTGTAAAGTTGGAACATCAAAATGAATCAATGGCAGTGAGGATTCCACATTCAGGAGTCATACGGGTTGTTGCAGTTCATGCAAGAACAGATGAAGGGTACTCGTATTGGTGGAATGGCGGAACACTTCGGCAAATGTTGAACCTGGATAACGATTATCTAGACAACATATATGTTCGGTTATAGTATTCAAACCCAACAGAGTCCGATGTGACTAAAGCTTTTCATCTCGCTCGGTTTCAAAAGAAGCGCACTGAGCTTGCTTGGGCATTGGTGCATATCATGAATGCGGTACTTGTGTCTCGACATCTACACAATGATATTTCTTCAAACAACATCATGTTTCATTTTCCTAATGATGAATCAAGTGTTTACATTGGCATTTGCGATTGGGGCATGACTACTGTAGCTACCAAACCAATGAAATCTTTGTATACATTCACATCTGCAAGTGAAATGAACGAAGCTTTAACAAGGAGGTGGTGGATGGATCCAAGCATTGCATATTTGCATAGAAGAGATGCAAATGTGGAAATCATTCTACATTTATCACGTGCATCGGAGGAATATGCGATTGGTAAAATAGCTCAAAGGATCAATAAACAATGCATGTCATAGAACTACAACAAATTGCAACGGGAAACAAATGCAATGGCTATGTTTAGCCACCACCAATTGGAAATTGTGTTTCACCAATACTTGGACCGGCTTTGTCAAAGAGGTGATGGTCATCGGGGTGGTTTCGCCTACATCATCAATCGGTTCACTAGCCAATTCAATTGGCCTATGCCGGATGAACACTTCCAACATTCATATTAGTAATATAGTGCAAGAGTGCACTATATAGAGTTTTATAAATATTTAATAAATGTAGAACTTCGGATTTATGCATGTAGATTGCTTAGTATATATGCACCCCTAGAATATGTCAATATATGTGAAATGGGACATACATTTTGAATTTTTCAATGTATTTGAATTGTTTTTGAATGAATATCAATTTTTGACAAATCAAAAATATCTCTTGTTTGAGTGCAAAGTGCAATATTTCTTCTTGAATGTAGATGGCTATTTAGTTGACAAGCTTGTATGACAAATTGCATGGTGTATGATGTATGGGTGCAAAGGTTTCTGAGCCCGTTCAATTTCATTTGGAATAAGTCTTGGAAGAAGACCATTTCATTTATGATATGGAATTACTTGGACCTTCTTAGAAGTTGTGTTCCAACAATTTCATTGATATTTGAATTATCATGACGACCCTTTAAAGCAATTGTGGTTTTATTGTTTTAGTGTGTATACTTATAATGAATCAACTATGAAGAGACGTAACTAGTAAATTCATCACAAATTTACAATGAAGGATTTTAAAGTACTTTATAAAAATGATTTGTTTGAAAAAGGAAGTTGTATCTTATTCACCTGAAATCTTTGGAAGCGAACATGAAGCATGTGACCGTATGTTCGTATTTTTGTTGGCATGTAATTTTGAGATTAAATTATTATATGTTTTCTTTTTAAGGGAATTTTCCAGTGGCAAATGATTTTATCAATTCAAACAAAATTCTAACGTGATTCATGAAGTGAAATCGAAAAACAAAGAGAGTGATTCAATTTTAGTGTTTTTTCAAAAAGGTTTAGGACTTTACGGCACTTGGATTTTTAGAAGCCTTTGGGTTCCCAATTTAGACCCTCAATTTTTTTTTCATTGCATTGTTTTCATAAAATGAATAAAAGAAAATAGGAAATTAAGCTCTAAATGAATGGGTTACAAAATGTATGTGTGTCCAATATTTTCCTAAACCCGAAACTGTAATAAATTTGTTATTTTGAGTACCGGTTCTTTGTATATTTATTAAAAAAATCCTTTGAAATTCTATTGCAACACTTGAAAATGAATTACGAAAATAAATGACTTTTCTCTTTACAAATTTGTAAAGTGCAATGTTCTTTTTGTTCATTGCTAAGGACTCTTAGAAATGAGCATGAATTGTACCAAATTTCAAAAACAAATCCGCATTAGAAATTCTCTTAGAATAAAAAAATAAAGATAGAGACTAAATTCGGGGAGTCTTAAGTAGTCGGACGGGTTGGTAGATGGGCTCCAGAGACCGTGGACAAGGTCGCAAACGCGGTCGCGGACGGGCTGACAGATTAGGGGACGGGCCGCAGAAACCGTGGACGGCGGTGTAGACGGGGTTGCGGATGGGAAATTACCCTAGGGTAGAAACTCGATTTTGCGATTATCACAGGACGTTCGGGGGGGTCGCGGACGCGGACGCCAGACATTCGGACGCTGGTGGCTGCGTCAGGACGCCCTATCAACCCTGTAATCACACCTTCTCCTAGTCAATCCCAATAACTTTATTTCAGGAATTAGCCTCATACTTTAGCTGATAGTGGGAGGCAAGTGCAATAGGGTTTTGCAAATCCATCAATGACCGCCATGACATCCCATCAAACACCTTCTATACAAATGCCGAATCCAAATGTTCAGAATGTAAATGATTCTGTGCATGTGGACAAGGAGGAGATTGCCTTGGCGGATGAATAGTCCGTGAATCCTGTGGTTGAGGACAAACCAAGTTCTTCCCAATGACCTTCCAACCTCTCATTCAACTCAAATTGAGTTGAACCTTCTTTCAAGTTTTCTGTTCATCCATTGGATGCACTATGCAAAAAGACGTAGGTAGGTGGATGAAGACTTTCAATGTATATATTTGTGACATGATTTCTCAATTTAAGATTGTAATAAAAAAATTCTTACACCATAATTTTTGTGTACAATTTTCACAGCTGAAGGCTCCATGATTGTCAATGTAATTTTGCCCCATGTTTCATTTCTTGCTATCAAGTCTATGCCCACATCCAGTCCTCAATGTGTTTGCACGGAGTTACTTTCTCCAAATAGCGATGCCCTCTTAAACGTAGACACAATGTGTTTGGCAATGCCTGAGAAGGAAGAAGAGGATGTCAACATGTTCAAAGCTGTCGAGGAAAAGGTTGATGACAGTCTTCCTAACCAGGCACTTTTTGAATTGGATATCCCTCATTCAAAAGAGTTGGTCGAAGCAATAGTTTCTTCACTACTTGATCAATTGGCTAATGTGATGAGTAATTCATTTTAGCGTTGTGTACTTCATGGTGTCTTGTTTCCAGCCCTTGGCTTTTTCAATTATGTGATTCCTTGTTCTTGTTCCATTTTATTGTTCTTAATTTGACGGGCAATGCATGGGTTTAACAGTCTCCACATTTTTACTATAAATCCTTAATAAGGTAGCGGTCAAGCATATGTTCCAATTGGTGAGGCAGAGGACCAGGTCCTCCACCCATTATTGTCCAGGGTGATGAAGAAGTGGCTCAATGTCATCCTGGATCTGAATGGTTTACTTTGTGTTTGTGAGGATAAGAGATATCATGCAAGGGAAAGGAAGTTCACTGAAATTGATGATTTCAATCCAGACTTAGAATGCCTCACCTTTCGTGTGAAATTTGTGAGAATGCGGCTCCATTGTCTCGCATTTCTCCACAAGTTATCCTTGATTGCAAACGTCTCAGTCTGGAGCTCTATGAAAAGGGCCATGGTCATGAAAGTGTGCAATGCCTTCTTCAGGGGCATAGACGAGGGTTGTTCTATCAAACGCATTTTAGGGGTCGAATGTTGACTTGTTCGTCTGACATCGCATGTCATATTAGATGAGTGTTGCATATACTAGACAATTTTGTCGCATTAGGCCTTATCTTAATAGTAGAGATAATTTGAAATCTCCCTTTTATTTATGATCTATAATTTAGAATGTAATAAGTGATTACTAAATTGAGACACTTCAATAAAATGAAACTCAAATATGTTAAGATTGGAAGTAGAAAATGCTTCATTTGAAAGTCAACCTTATAGTTGACTTTATTTGATGGACAAAGGGGTCTACTAGACGTGTTGGACGTCGTGTTCGTCGTATTGTCGAGTTGTTTGGCAGAACAACCATAGCAAAGACTACCCACAACATGTCTTCGGGCAAGAGCAGTGTATTGTATTAAAGCACAGAAACAAGGGTGGATGGATAGGGAACTATAAGGTGAAGGGAAGGAACAAAGACTTGTTCCTCAAACTGTTGGACAGGTTGTTTGATATGGAGAATTCCATTTTCTCTAGAGAATACCATCATAGTTTATCACAGTCTCACAAAGGAAATCATGAAGAATTTGGAAAATGTGATTCTCTTTGATACATGGTCATACCAAGGATATGGTGCCCAAGACGGGATTCTTATCAATCACCTTCTACCTTATATTCGACGCCTTCACGAAGCAAGGCCCAGAGAATTGTACTCTTTCTAGAGAAATGATATAATGGGGTGCTTTCACCTTGTCGATGAACTAGACTTAACCGAGTTCATAGAGCTAGAATTAGCAATCGATGAGTCCAATAGCATTTTCATGGAGTAGAGAGAGAAAAATCCAAACTGCATAATATCTTTCAAGGATTCTCTGAAGCCCTGGAACAAAAATTAGAGGGTGGAGGAGGTCACCTTACTTTTCAATTGTGTGTCTGGTTTGAAATGACTTTCAATTTTAGGTACTGCTTGTGCTGAACTGCAATTTCTTTTTGATGTTCATCATATTTTGCATGTTGTGGAAGGAATGGAAGAATATATGGCTACTACCTACTACCATTGCAAATGTGTAATTGTTGAACAGACTAAAGCATTGTTTTGACAAGCAGTCTATGTTTGTCTCCAGGCTTTGCGTGCTACTTCAATCACTGAAATAGAGTGTAACAACAAGTGTGCTGCCTCTTCTGATTCCTTCTTTGATTATGGACAGTTTGCCATCTCGCAAGGTGGATTGGGGCACATCATGTATTCCGCGACCACTGCACGATCAACGATGGATTTCTCAATGTTGCTAGTCGATGATGGGATTGTCAATAGTCCTCCAAACGGAGGGAAGCGCACTCACTCTTTGAGCTCCCCTTCTCCACTGAAGAGTCGTCTGCAATCGACCTCCCCTCCGAATTGTTTGGCATTGAGTGCCGTGACGCAAAGAAAACTATACGACAAGGAAATGGGGGGGGGTGGCTACCCTTGAGGTATGGGGTTTCATTCTTACATTTATGAATGTGATATGTTTTATGACTTTGTCTTTCTAATGTTTTAGAAGGTGAATCTCAAATTTGATTTGTATTTGTAGGAAATTGACATTCTCGCAAAGGGTATTGTTACCAACCCCATTGGGTTGTGGAAGACTCTACCTTCAAATTCCAATGGTGACGCACTAGCCATTGCATTTTTGGTCATCCAACCTCCTCTACCTCGACATCATTCATTGGGGGTTGCAAGGCGCTAATGCAAAACCCATGAAGGACAACCTCGGCCTCATTTGAGTCACTATCCATAGGATGCTTGGGAGCAGAGGTCCTTGAAGAAGCAAGTGTGGGACATTGTTGGGCAAAATTTTGCATGTAGTAGTGGATATAGTCAAGGGCCAAAGATATTGAAGGCAATACAAAAGCTGAAGAGTAGGCTGCATTCGTAGTACTTCTATTTAGGATGCTAGGATAGTTTCACTCAAATATTTCTAGCTATTACAAACAATAGTTTCTTGGTAGAACCTTGAATTGTCGCAATCATGGTGACAAAGTAAATGTTGTTTGGACATTATATTGGAATCATCTGCACCTTTGTAAGTAGGATCTCGGAAAGAAGGCATCAAGATTTGAAAAGGATGAAATTGGTGGAAAGTGATAGGTATTGTTCAAGTCATCAACATGTATGAATGCATAGAAGGAATTAAATATGAAATGTTTAGGAAAAAAAACTACAATCCTGCTTGAGAAGGACACTCATAGACTACACTTGTAATAATGTGGTGTGTGAGAGTTCCTCTCAAGGGGGATTGTAGACTTTGTTTCTAAACATTTCATATTTAATTCCTTCTATGAATTTGAGTATGTTCATGATTTATGCAATATTTGGATGGTGAGTAGAAGATATCATTCAAGTCATCAACACACACAAATTCATAGAAAGAATTAAATATGGAATGTTTTTTGGGAAAAAACCTCAAATCCTCCTTGAGAAGGACACTCATAAACTACACTTGTAACAGTGTGGTGTGTGA
The DNA here is from genome assembly GCA_963920665.1 of Straminergon stramineum. NCBI lineage: Eukaryota > Viridiplantae > Streptophyta > Bryopsida > Hypnales > Calliergonaceae > Straminergon > Straminergon stramineum. The sequence continues at coordinate 17,124,890 of OY987273.1, forward strand.
GAGTTCCTCTGAAGGGGGATTAGAGATTTTTTCCCTAAACATTCCATATTTAGTGCCTTCTTTGAACTTTTGTGTGTTGATGATTTATGTAGTACTTAAGCTTTCTATCATTTTCATCTTTTGTATATTGTGGTCTCCTCTTCCCAAGCAATCCACTTGCAATGGTGGTGATGTTTTCAATGCAATCTTCAAACAACATTTACTTTGCCACCATGATTGCAAGAATTCATGGCTTCAAGTGCTCCCATAGACTCTCAAGTGCTAGTATACATTCAAAATTTCAATATGTATACATCATTCAATGATTACTTTCTATAAATTGAAGTGTACTTTGAATATTTTGCATCAAATTCAAATATTTCTATGCATAGTATTTGGATATATTGCAACTGCATATGTACAATATTTGTCATTGCATTGCTTATTTTGTATTTCTAGTGTACAAATTCTCTTTAACTTATGGTTGTAGTCCTTATAAAATCTTTCATTTCCCTTGAAAACTCCCATTTGAATGAATATGATGTTCAATGCATCTATCGTTCTATGATTGTTGGATGTAGGGTGTCATCTGCCTCCACTAGATTGCCTAATATTGCGAGTAGAATTCGCTTCACCCATAATGAGTCGTTGGACAACATGGTTTTGACGTTTGGAATTCCTTTATAGCCTCTCTTGTGTCTTCCTCAATTGCTTTTTCTATCCTCTTGTGCCTTCACGTATAGGCAAGGATGATTCTCTAGGGCTTGAAATCGAGGAAGGTTGGGTTGCGGAGCAAAGCCATGGCCTTCGTTATCAACCGTCCTAAGAGGACTATTATGCAAGGGCGACCTAGTTGGACAGGTTGGCACAGACCTTGTCACCCTAGCATTGTTTGCATTTTCTCCTCCACTAAGGGCACAATACAATTGAAGCTTATAATAGCTTACAAGGGCAAATCTGAATCATTCTTCACATTTTCAATTCTTGAGGGGCTCCATAATGGAGAAATTGGACTACTTCTATGTACAACGTCTTTGGTGTGTGTTACGTCCTCCTGCCTTTCACTTCAACAACTTGACCAATGCTTTGTAGGTTCATTACCCTTGTAAAACCCTGATCAACAACAATTGGAGATCTTGCTTCCTCAACTCTTGTTGGCATTGGATTATTTATACCTTCATTGTGGTTGTTGGGAGTGCTTGACCTCGTTGGCAATGAATTTATTGGACGAGATACATCCATATCCCAATAAGAGACGTACGGTTGCAAGGGGCTTTGTGATCTATGTTGGACCTCTTTCTCATCAGAATAGTACCCATTGTTATTAGTTGTATACGTATTTTCATATTTATGCCTCTGTAGAGAATTGTCTTCTCTACAAATCAGTCTTGTCCAAACATTTCCATGCAGGTACTCCACTACCTGCCTACAATTCTCCTCAACTCAATGGTGTGTTGTCTCAATACCCTCCAAGGATTTTGAAGATAATGGCTCCTCATTCTCTTTCGATGTATTTCGATCTATAAGGTACTTTTCATAGAACATTGTAGAATTGCGTCCATGTTTCTCATGTTCAAATTTGTTGTTGGTGTAGATATATACCAATGCTTTCGCCTTGGATGTGGTTAGGTGATTTTACACTTTATTATGCACAAACAAATACATGCTCCAATTCCTTTTACATGATGATGTTGAGCATGTCAAAGATAGAACTCTCATTGCAATTTTCAGGAGAACTTTGGCACCCACAAAATTCCACCACTAATGAGGCCTTAGTTTACATTGTGTGACATCAGGAGCCTCTTCTAAGGGGTCAAAAGGGCATGTCTTCTCTTTGAATTGTGTGAGCTCTTGCAATGCCTCCATGTATGACAATTCTAATGACTTGTTCATTTTTGGAATGACTCAATTCAAGGCTCTTTTGGTCATGTCGTTGTTATGAAGGGTTTCTACATCAATCAAGAAAGGGTTTACTGGAGCCCCCGCAAAGTGTAGGTTTGTGAGTATCAATTTCCAACAAGCGCCAAATTACCTTTCAAACTTTGTCGCAATCTCCTCCCCTAGAAATAAAGATTTGTTCTTTAGACTTTGCATGTGCTCTTGAAGATTCTTCATAACCAACCAAGACTTAGGCATTGCTAGGTATATTCCATCAAACACTAGAAGACCAATAAGGACAAGCTTTGCTATGTGCAAAAAATGACACTAGAAGAAAACATTGTTGGTTTCAACAAAATCCAGGTGACACAAAACGTATTTTTTTGCCAAAAAATGCAATTTTTGCATTGGCCTAATGTGAACCACCATATAAATTGACTATTTAAAAATCCAAAAATATAAACATTAGGCATAGATTTACAAATCCAGAAGTGTTAGTACTCCAGATTAAGCCACAACCATCAATTAAAGAGTTTTCCGTTAGATAACAATGGAAACTTCAAGAGGTTAAGGCGAGATTCTAGAAAATTCAATTAGGAGAAAATTAGGGGAAATTCTAGGGAAAAAATGGGGAGTTAAAACTAAAAAGAGCTTAAGTAAGATTTGGTAGAGTAACCAAATTAGGCTAACAATAAAATGATGATAAAATGAAAACCAAAAATGAAAACAAAAGACTAGAAGTAGGAAATGAAACTAAAAGTAAATTAAAAACTACAAAAAACTACAAAATAATAAAAAACACAAAAGAAGTGAGTAAACTTTAAACTACTACTAAAACACTAAAATAGTACTAGAAACACTAAAATAGGATTTTACAGTAAGTTAGAGGGGCTTGTAGTAATTTAGGGGGTGGACCACTAAAATAGCGTAGTTTACACTAAACTAGCAAATTTATAGTAACCTAGTGCAATTTGCACTAATTTGGTGCATTTTGCACTAAATTAGTGAAGTTTTAGTAAATTAGTGTAGGATGAAAGTAGTTAGGTAAAATTAATCTATTAGAAATTTGGATATAAGAAAAATTAGGGTTTGGAGCCCTCTCTCTTTCAAATTTCCAAGGACTTGTGGACAGGGTGTTTTTTGAAAACTTGGTGAAGAAATGTGATGAAAAATGGAAGAAAAAAGTGCTAGCAAGAGATTGCAATGCATTAGGGTTAGAAGTAGGCAATTTGTCAAGTAGATTCACTTGTTGTATGAGCAAAATGGGTGAAAAATAAAGAGTGTTGGAGGCCATTTTGAAGGCTGATTTTTGTATTATGGGCAAATTTTAGGGTTTTTGTGTGGATTGGGAAGGATTTTGGGATTGGAAATGAGAGCATCTACTTTGAATAATGATATTGGGGGCATGACAACAAATTTGGGTCTCAAAATTGGTGAGCAGACATGGAACAAAGTTAGGCTCCCAAAGAACCTAATCTTAAGTAATTTAGGGGAGAATTAAAGCAATGGTGGCCATTTTCATGGAAGGAGTTCGGTTGTCATTCAAATGAAGAGAGACAACTTTGAGGGAGGATATTGGAGGCATCATAAATCAATTAAGCATGAAATTTGGTGAGCAAATGCAGAGATAAGGTAGGGGTTCAAAGAAACTAATCTGGAGTCATTAGGAAGAAAGATGAAGCAATGGTGGCTGTTTCTATGGAGAGAGGTCTGTTGCTACTCAATTGTGGAGAGACAACCTTTGAAGGAAGATATTGGAGGCATCACAATTCATTTGAGTGTGAGTTTTGGTGAGAAAATGCAAAACCAAGTTAGGTTTTCAACAAGCTTGGTCTTAGAGCATTTGGAAGAAAATTGAAGCAGTGGTGATCATTTGAGTCCAAGGATGTTGGCGACCATTGCAATTTGGGACAACTCAAGTAGCTCAAGTTTGGAGGTTATTAGTGGAGCAAACTCAATTAATTAAGATCTGAAATTTAGGAAGGAGGTCAAGCTTGAAGTCAGCTCTCCAAAGAGACAAAGATCGAAAGATTTGGAGCTTGGATGAGGTGTTGACAACCATTCTAGTGAAGCATAGTCTACTGCCATGGTAGCGGCGGTTCATTTCTCCTCCCCTTCTTTCACTTTGATTAGTTGAACCATGTTAGTACCTTGTTAGCTAATTTTTAGGTGAAGATTGAAGATAAGACAATTGTGGTAGTAACCACAAGGTTTTCTCTTGTCTCTTGTCTACGGGCATAGGCATGGGCATGGAATTGTGAATGGTGAGTCACCCAAAATTATCTATCATGATTAAACTACTTCCAACATATTTAGGGTACAAGTTTGGATGAAATAGGCTCTTAAATGATTGCATGGTGTGAATGAAAGTCAAGGCCTATGGGTAAATTTGCATATGTGGCCATAATTTTATAGGAGTGTGGTCCAAGTTAAGATCACCAAGGAACTTGTGCATGCCTAAGAATGGAACCATGGAGTCATGAAGAAAATGCTAATTGGATGTCAATGCATGGTGAATTAGAGTAGTAGTAGACTTGTGATTGTTGTTTGGAGTATGTAGTGTAGATAAATTGGATGCTAGAATTATTAGTAGGATTGCAATTAAACCTATTTGGAGGTGGTAATTGTCAATTTTTAGTGTTCTTTTGTCAATGCATGCGGATTTGGTGAATTTTGGTGTATTTTGGTGAATGGGTGTGTTGTAATTAGTTTTTAGGATTCTAATTATCCCATTTTGGGATCTAAATTGGAGATTTTAATTAGGATATTGGTCTAGGAGGTTGCTCGAACCTCTTAGAATGTATATTAGGAGTATGTGGTGATTTTAGGACACATAATTGGATGATTTAGGGGTGTTGCCCCTCTTTCATTTAACCCATTTATTTAAGAACTTATTAAAAAATATCATGGAGTCCATTGCTTGGAAGGCAATTTAGGTAGAGGTCCCATACACTCCCCGCCAACCAACTCTAAAGTTTTTTTTTGCCTTGAGGTGAAAAAGCCTCATACGTAAACATAGTTTTAAGAAAACTATGTTTAGACCAATGTAAAAACTGCATTTTTTGGCAAAAAATTGCATTTAGCGTCACCTGTATTTTGTTGAAACCAACAATGTTTTCTTCTAGTGTGATCACACTCCACCCTAAAAGATTCCAAATGAATGTCTTCCCAAGTTTTATAGGCTCACATTTTCAATGTAGCTCAATTTCGGTAATCAACCAAACTAGCTACAAATCTCAAATATGTCTCATCCATTATCACTCGAACCAACTCAGGCTTGTACTCTACTACATATGATATCATGAGGAAGTTCACTGCAAAATGTATTTTGGAAGGCATTTACAATATCTTGTCCAGTGAGTACTTCTAGAAGAGAGCCAATGTGTGATGGTACCTCTTCATGTACTTTACAATCTACATACAATGTTGTATTACTTTGTTCACCTTATTGTCTTTTGCCTAGTCTTACAAAAGCAAGTTCAAAATGTATGTTGCACATCCCTATGTATACCTGTGAGGAAATTTCTCTTATAACACCTTCAAAATCCTTGTCATTACAATGGCATTGTCTATGCATAGTTGGACAATGTTTTTGGGGCCAACCTCTTCTATGTATTCCGCCAACGTATTTGTTGTGTAGGCAATGTCCTTCTCCCTGATGGTGTCCCCCAATCTGAGAAACACATCCTCTATAGGACAAACAAGCATTACAATCAACACATGATGGCTATGAGTATCAAACCAACCATCCGAACAAATAGGCACTCCATAAACCTCAATAAAGTGCTTTGACTACTTAGTGACCATTTTTGAAACACTTTCTTTCTTTGGCTCCATCATGCTTGTACGCAATGCATTGTATGAAAGAGTTTGGTATCATAGTTCTGATGTAGCTATTTCTTTCATAGTTTTATTGCATTCTCAAAGGCAAGGTGACATAAAATATTGAATGCAATGTTGGGCTCATCAAAGAATGAAGCCCATATCCTATCCAACTATGCTCTCAAGCTACTTTGTAATGCCTCATCTATGCTAATTTGCCTAGAAACGGAAGGTGTATTCCTCCTCTTGATCGTCTGAGGAGTGAAATCTACTCAATCTATAGTAGGAAGCATTGCTTCATTTGCAGCACTAAGCTCCTCTAACCTCTCCATACCCTCGTCCAACATTGGCTCTACCTTAATCTCATCTACAACATCAAATCTTGGAACCTCCTCGTGCATTTTTTCAAAGCTCATTTCCTTCGAAACAACCCCATCACAACTCTTGAACTTCTATAATATTGTACATGGGATTTTCTTACATTGCTCTAATGTAGTCCTACTACCAAATCCAAAGTGACAGAATGCCTACTTTTGTACAAATACGGAGGTCCACCCACAAAAAAAATATACTTTTGTGTATTTCCCGCAAATTGACGATCAGTGCCTACAAACAACCAAGGGTCCCACTCCTTCATGGCTCTTTGCATGTCGTTAATCGTTGTTCTCCTCTCACTTTGACTAGCCATATTGACCCTCACCTATGGGTTTTAAAATGAATATTATTATATCAATTAGAGTCTTGATTTAGGAAAAGTAACGGCAAAGCCACCATCTTTGAACTGTCTTTACAACCACTCAAACCAAGTCGTTGCCCTCTGAAGAACTAAACATTTGCAAGAAGCCTCTTTCGAAGATTCAAGTCATGAGTTCATCCCTAAAGCAAGGTGACAAACAATGTTTGGTCGTGCAACTTTATACTATTGTCATGTTAGCACCCCAAGTCACCCATTGGGGGGCAACTAAGGATATGGGGCAAGTTTAGGTCTTGTGCAATTGTTGGCGGGGGATGGGTATCTCTCTTCTTTTGCCCAATTTTGCGGGTTGTGGGGTGATTGCAAATTTAGGGCAACAATAGGTCCTTAGTGATTGTGGATGTGGTTGAGGCTTAGAATCCAAGAAAGTCTTAATAAGGGTGCAATGAATTCAAGCTTCAACATCCAAGAACAAGTCACTTCATTATGACTTTGGGGGCTTTAAAGCATCTTTGAGAGATGCATAGAAGTTCTTGGCTTCCTAGAAGACATTGTCATCCTTGAGGTTTGGGGTTCAATCCCCAGTGAGATCATTTGGTTTGATCATGGTAGCCAACTTTGAAAAAAGAAAATAGGAAAATGTCAAGCCAATTGCCTGTGGTATGTAGGAGGGAAGGTGATTTCATTCCCAAGGTCTAGGACATAGTCCTAGAGGGTTTGAAGGGTGAAGGGTCAATTTTGAATTTTGTACCAAGATGTTTGAGGTGCAACCTTGTGGCAAACATCTCCGTCTTAAATTTTAAATTACCCCCTTCCAAACCTTCAAGAAACATCACTAAAACCATGAGAATCAAATGATATTTCGTACTCAACTATTGGAAAGACCAAACTTGATGTTTTGTATTTTTGAAGAGAGCTTATTTTAAGTATACAAGAGTTATAGTAAACCTTGTATAGCTTTTACAAGAACATATTGATTGTCCTTTGTAGAGTACTAAGCCCAAGAATTTGTATATTGTCTATGGATTTGCACGTTATCCTTTTTTATCTTTTAACAACACATTGGCCAATTTCAGGTTGATGAATGACTAAATCAGTCCTTACATGATAGAAGAACATTTATTCATCCTATGAATTGTATAGTGTGAAAAAGGGAGGTCTTCCTTGGAGGTGAAATTTCCAAGGAGCGCTTCTGTAATTTTTAATTTAACAATTTACAATGGAAAAGAAAGATGATTTCCAATGTGTCTAACTTGTCCTTTTAGAAATACCCTTGTATCTTGGAGGTGACCAATTTTCAAGGACTAACATTTGAAAAAAAGAAATAAAAGAGTTCAAATACTCTTGATGGTTTGAATAGTGTCTTCATCAAGGATTACAATATTTCCATTTGATGTACATATGCTTGATTTTTGCCCATTTCAATGTGCTATTTTACATGTTTGTTTTAATTTATTACCTTTTCCACTCAAAAGGGTTTACAACCATGTAAAAAAGTTCATTTTGTGTTCACAATAAAGCAAACTCAAGAAACTGAAAGAAGGCCATGGACACTTCTAAAGTAACCTCTATAATATTATTATGCCATGGCAGAACATAAGGATTTCAAATTTTCCTATTTTTTTCTATAGAAGTCAATCATGTCATGTACATTTGTATATTTCATTCCCTTTTTCCCTTTGACTTTTCTTTTCTTTATGATAAATATAGACATATTTTTGGAACCATTAAAAAACAACTCAAAATCTCATTCCACATTCTAGACCATATTATAGTTGGCCTATGATTTAATTTATAAGCAAGCAAAATAGAAGTGGGAAGTTGTAATACCAATGTTTCTCCCCCATATCAAGGCCTCTTTTTGCTTTCATTTCTAACAGTCTTTCCTTCCTAGACCGAAGGTCACCCAAGACCTACAAGTGCCTCCTACAAGTAGTCACCCTCGTATGCACATGCCCTAGGCACGCTCAAGTACTTTACAAGTCAATTCTAGCCATTCTTGTCGCTTCCAATGCTGTGCGTTGTCTTTAATCCACCTTGGAGTGGCTTAATGCATATTCATGTTCTGGAAATTCAAGTCTTTGACCCATTCCACAACAAATCCGCCACCAAGCTCTTCCTATTTCAATGAACAATACAACCAAAACTATAATGTTGCAAATGAAACATGTTTTGGGTGATGTGTTAGTAACATCTCTACTTCAATATAGTGCTACATATGGATAATGATGGCTTTCAGATTTAGGGTCGTAAAAGTGTACAAAAAATATTCATTCAAAACACCTTTAAAGGCAATTACTTTTGAATCTACTTTAATTGCCTTTGCCTCTTAGTTTTATGTGCACTACAAATGTTTGAGGTTTGTTTCTTGTACTAAAGACTATTGAAACCGAAAATTTGTCAATGATTACTCAGTAGGTTACCTTCTTCATAAGGTGTCATAACGAGGAGCATGGCAGATGTACAATTAAAGGAGTGCTCCAAGGAACTCAAAAATATTCTTTACAAGGAAAATTTCGGATGCAATTTTTTGATTTTGGTCTATGACTTCGTGTTTTGATTGCAACTGTGTAAATGATATAGTAGATTTTCCAACAAGATTCCATGTATACAATTACCATGAGTATGACTATTCCAATGGGATTGATTTGTAATACTCTAAAACAAGGTTAAAGATTTTTGGGAAGGCTACAAGTTTTGTTGCTTTGGTCATTATTCCCATTGTACTAAGTCAAAAGGGCATTTTGTTGCCCCCAAAATGGGTGAGTAACTTATGTCCAATGTTTCCCTTAGGTGATTTGTACAATGGTGTGATTGGAAGTAACATATTCTTCAAGAAATTTCAAGAGTTGGATCAAACTTCATCTGTAATAACTCTAGTGTGTACTATTGTATTTTTAGATTAGAGATAGGATTCACACATCCTACGTGAGAAATTTAGGTGGATGAGTAGTGGTGGACATTTGAGCGACCATTCTATGCTTTCTTGGTACAGGTCGAATTATGCGTTTGTTACAAAACAAATGTTGTATTTCATCGGGAGGAAAATTTGATGAGGAAATTCAACATGTGTGGACCATGATGGAGGAATATATCGAGGTTTGCAATGGAAGAGATTCCAACAATCTCAAGTTAGATCTTCTTTGTGTAAGCCACGTGTTGCATGCTTGGGAGCTAGAGAATAATTGCTTAGTGGTTTAGGATGACTCCAATTGAGATTCGATTGGTTGGGATGCAAGGCCCTCATCGAAGAATTTGAAAATATCAAGGAGCTTTCTAAGTCCAAGAATGGTGCCTTGTTGCTACAACTCATTAAAGTTAGGGCTCAACATTTGTTTGTACAATGATTATAGATAATGCTATTAAACTGGTAATGCATTTAAACTTTTCTCATACCCTAAATTTGTCATTTTAGTTTGTACTAACACCACTTCTCTCCTAGAATGATGAGTATGAGATTGAATGTTCCTATAGACAATCTCTCAAAATTTTGATTGATCACACAAACATTTTTGAGGGGGTCTGCAATAGACTCAACCAAGCACATGTAAACTTAGCCAACCTTGTGCCCCAACCCAAGCATAACTAAAGAAGGACACTTCACTTTGGTCATTCAAAGTTTGCATTGTACAAAGGATGAACAAGAAATTTTGTGGAGACATCATATAGAAGAAGTTTTGACAAAGAGAATAGTAGCAATGCAAGTTTTTGTGGGACAAGGACATTGTGCTTGTCTAATTACTTAAGGAGAATGGCATGATGAATTTCTAGTTTTTGTATTAGTAAGTTTGTATTTTTTACCTACACATATAGATGGTCTACCTTGTTTCATTTTCCATTGTGGAGTTTGTCTATCTTACGAAAATGCTTGAAGAAATATTTTCTAAGATTGAGAGTGTTGGTTTGCCCAAATGCAATGTATCCCTTTGAGGGACAATGGTCTTCTAGAGCTATTCATGGTTTATTTGTCTCTTCAATGTAGAACTAAATTTCCACTTTATAGTTATTAAAAGATATGAAATTAAGACTATTTTAATTCATTTTGTTTCCGACATTATGAACTCTACTCTTCATGTCATGAAATATGGAATGCAAAACGGGTAGAGCATAAATATTGAGGTAAGAATGGTCCAAGTCAATTATTTTACTTGAGAAAGGTGCCAATAAACTTGTATCCTTCACCTTTAAGGATTTAATGTAAATATTGTACAATGTAGATGGAAGAAGATTGTAATATATCTTCTATGAAATCTTCTTTGTAGTTTACTACAATATCGAATGGTAAGACATGTGAAGAAAAAGACTTAAAGAATCTCCACATCACTCTCAGAGTCAGAGCTCAGAAGAATGATTACATCACCAACCAACCCATGCTATCACTACCATCACACTAACAAAAGTCCTCAAACTATGGACTAACAATCAAAATTGAAGCCTATTGTTCCGAGCTATATTTGGTCTCCGAACTCAAGTTTCTTGCATTTGTGAGTAAATCTTGCAATGAGGTGACTTGGCCAATTGGTGTTTTGACTTAGCTTCAAGACCACTGGAGCATTTGTACCAAGGCTAGGGTCATCTTTAACACACTCAACTCTTACCATGTCTTGTTCTTCTTCTTCCTCGAAGTCACTTGACTCTTCCACATCCACATCTTTTGGAGTTTTTGGCTCGAAGGGTCCCCCAACCTCTATAGCATGTCCCTCTATGATTGGCTCATTGGATAAGAAGGCTCCACGCTTTGCCTTTTGTTTCCTTGCATCTACAAAACATCACAAAATGAATCAATAAAACAATGTTTGAAAGAGGTTAGGCATTGGAGTAACAATAGTACTTTGCTCTTTCACGAACAAGATCTTGATTCACGAGAATATCATTTCTTCCCTAGAATCCCTCTTCATATGAGAAAGGAAAATAAGTAACATACAAATAGAATGACCATTCATCCAGTTGGCCATGGCTCAAGCCAATCATACGAATCATTTTATATTAGAAGGAATTGCACATCATCAACCCAACAACCTTAGAAACCCATACAAAGAATGAATTAAGCGAATGCAAATATCTATGGCTAAGCAATCAACTGAGAAATTCACACCACCAAAAAAAATTTGGTTTGAAGCGATTCCGGAGGCCAAAGGCCAAGTACGCCATCATGATGGGCAAAGGTGTGATGCCACAAGCCCACAAACAAAAAAATTTGGAACAAGTGACAGGTGCCTTGTGAGGGGGCCCATTTTGAAGGGTGGATGTTGGCATGTCCAAGGGATCAATCGGATCCGACTTGACCTAGAGGCCTCCTTGCATCCACCCCTCAAAATGGGTCCCCAAGGGATTCACTTAAATTTTTGAAGCTCTTGCATGTGATGAACCTCTCCCCAAGCCCTCACTGGAGCAGCACTAGAATGAGCCAAAGGTTGGAACGAGCACGCATTGGCTGCAAGGCACACACACTTAGGTGGCACTCCAACTCCACAAGAGACTATCTTCGTCGAGACGAACGAGGACAAGCACATCACCGTGATGGGCAAAGGCATAGCGCAACGAGCCCACAAACAAAAAAATTTGGAATAAGTGACAGGTGCCTCGTCCACAAGGAGATTGGATCATTGTGCACTCGGATTACGATATATAGTTTCAAGAAGGCGACTTCAATACAAGTGTGGAAGGTGGGATTACCTCTTTCATAGTAATGGATTGGGAAGGATTTGAAAGAGTCTCCATGTCATTTGGACTCTCTCCTTCTCGAGCACAGCTTCGGGTACTCAGGGTTGACAAAAGTCAACATTCCAACCAAAATCATGTCCAAAAACTAGACATCTGGACATCTAAACTCGATGGATGTAGCAACTCTGGTAGATAAAAAAACCCTTCTACAAACTTACCATGGATAAATGCAATCGAGCGGATAAGTTGACCAAGGGACAGCCAGTAGCGTATAGAAACTTGGTGGGGAACTTCAAAAAATGAGGTCTGAAGTGATGATTTTGGAACTACTATAATTCCAATTGTCATTGAAAAGGATGGAAAAAAAATACACACAACCTTGAAATTCTCTTCACTTTAAATATTATCAAATCTATGACAATCATGAAGTTAAAATTGTTGCATTAGACAAGTATCTTGCAATATATCATGCTTGATGCAAAAAAAAAGAAAACAATCATTTTCTTTTTACTGGTTCTTGTATTTTCAACCAAGAAAAATGAATCGTATTTTCAACATCAATAAGAAAATTACAATGCAATGAAAGCATTAGACAATCAATTGCCAAAACAACATTATATGCTCAATGTATCATATGCACCTAAACACCTAAGCCTACATGCCTTTAATCCCTAAGGCTTGTAAACACTATCTCCTTTCACCTCAGCCCCACTATTGTCACCTCTGGTTCCCTATTTGTCGTCTTCATCACCAAATGTGTCTTCCATATCGTCTGATGAAGATTGTACAATTTGTACTCCTTCTTGTACTTGTGTACATGTCAATGATCTCATTGATGTACCTATCTTCTTTTCTCTTTTGGTTGTTAATATGAACTTACCAATGCCTTCTTTAAGTCTAGGGATTGTTTTCATTTTCTTCTTTGAAGAAAGTTGACATGTATCAAGTGGGGTTCTACCCACATTCGGTCTGTTGGTTGGAGAGGTAGCAAAGGGTTGCATTATTCTTTTTTATGGGCTTTGATAGACTCTTCAACCTCTAATATTCCTCCTTTTGGCGCTCCTTGAATCACTAATTGCATTGCATTCAAAGACTTCGTTGTTTGGCTTGACGATTTCATGGTATGTCATGGTGAATGGCCTCGATGTTTAACAAACATTGAAGCCAATGTCTCATCCTTATCATCATTGGTACATGATAAAATGGTTAGACTTGGATTGCCTCCCGAACTCATCTCTTTTGGAGGAGACAAATGTCCTTTTCCAAGTTGTGATTTCTTTGAACCATCCAATGTTGTGCCATTGGTTTTGAATAGTGCACGTAGAAGAGCACTACACGATGGTTTTTGGGAATCTTCCCTAAGGTGCTTTTTGCCAACACCATTGCTAACAAAAATGGGGCTACCTGACCCCATCGAACATGCCTCAACATTGTCTTGTACTTCATGCGGTTTGGCATTTTCAATGTTTGCCTCCCCACATTTCTTGCTTGTCGATACTACTATTCATACAACACTTGCATTGTGCACGTTCATCTGGATGTTCACCTCACATCCTCCCTTGTCATTGTGTTGGTCATTTTTTTCTATCGCCACTATTGTAGATGGAGCATTGGAAATTGGGATCGCTTCATCTTTTTTAAGACTCCCATCATTCGCACTTGTTGCCCTATTGGTCGCCATTCTCTCTACATACGTATCCTCCATGTTTAGTAGAAGATTTTGGATACTCATGAACTCGGTTCCATCCACAAATCTAGCTATCAAAGGTACATCTTTGTCAAGCCCATAATCATCCTCATTTGATCAAAACTCGTACATGTCGTCATCATTGACTCCAAAGCCTTCATTGTTCTGATTAGGGCTCTCAAACATTTCTTTGTCCAAATTGTGCATATCATAGTTCATGGCATCTCCATCATTAGATATGATCTCACAATCCTCATCTTCCGAGATAGGCCCCTCCGAATCCTCGGACTCCACGTTGTCCTAGTACCACTTCTTTTCGTCCTTCTCCTTGGATGCTACTATGACTTTGGAATTGGTCTACACATACACCAAATCTGTTGCTCTCTGTGGCTTCTACTTGTTCTGAGATTTGTTGTGAACAAAAGAGTAGCTACTCCAATTTTGCTCACATGACGATGATGATATCGGTTGGGCCAAAATCCTCTTTGCATTTGGAGCAATGAGCTTAGCCATGTGCACCCTTGAAATCCCACCAAGCATGTGCAGACAATATTTGCTCGGTCGGATCCAACATGTCATAGAATAGAAGATCCCAGTGTTGAAATGCTACAAACTCCTTCACTATGTGTACGTAAGTTCCTACTTTACATATTCTCCAGATAACATGTTTGCATGTGTCTGTTGCATGTTGATCGTCGGCTAGTTATTTATCGTAAAGAAGGTAGAGGTTCAAAAGAGCTCCTGTATAATGTAGATTTGTCTCTTCTATTTTGGGTCACTTGCAAAATGATTTCTTCAAAGGAATGGCTAGGTTCAAGGACAAACCAAAAGGTTCCTTTTGTAAAGAGAAGACATGCTTCTCTAAATTCCTCATAATGTGCAACACCTTGCCCATGCATGGCGTCTTGGCTACCAAATCACAAAGAGCAAATACCACAGGAGCCATCAATTCTTGGAAATTGGTGGCATGGTTTCCAAAATGCTCACTCAAAATTGTCTTCTTCACCTCTTGAGACTCTCTACAAAATTTTTTTTCTTGGTGTCCTATAATTTGAGCATGTATTGCACCCATTGTGGATCTACCACACTTTGTTGCAATCCAGCTTTGACCTCCAATAAATGATCCATCATGATGAAATTTGAGGCAAATCTTGTTACCACGGGCATCAACAACTTATACTTCATTTGGTGCTTTTGAAATGTAGCTGACGACATGTGCCGCAACTTGAAGAACTTCACAACAATATGCGCCTTGTCAACTTCTTCCTTAATCCACTCTTGCTTCCCCCAATCTTTCAGCAATAAATTCATGGCATGCACCACCTAACCTTGAAAGAAAATGTGCGGATATTTACTCGACACTATATTCCATGTTGCTGGGTTCACAAGAGCGTTGTTTGTAGTCACTTGCACAACAATTGTGTGCCCCACTTGTTCTACAAATTTCTCTAAGATAGAGGCCAAAAACTCTGCATTCTTTTCAACCCTACTTGTATCTACTGATCCAAAGAATTGCTCACTCGTAGAAGATACAAGCATGCCATTTATCAATGGCGGATTGGTAACCGAGCTCCATCCATCAATAGACAATGTTGCTCCAAACTTCCTAATGCTATCTTTGGTTCTATTATGAAGCTTTGTCTTAATGTTGGTCTTCACTTGGTCAAGCAATTTATGGCGTAGATCATGATATGATGGTGGGGTATAGCCCACATTGCACTTTGCCATTCTTTTCACCGCATCTTTGAAGGTTGGATTTTGGGCTACAACAAATGGTATATTCCTCGCATAAAAAAAATTGGCCCATAGTACATCCAAATTGCATTTTGTTGTTGATTCAAAGCCATCCACCAAACTGCTCTGTCTTTGAGGCCTACTATTTGAAGCCCTTGGAGTTTCATGTTCACCGGATGTTTCTATAGTTAGGTTCACTTTTGAACCCACACTAACGAATTCTTCTGGCGCCGCACATGAGTCTTCTTGAGTAGATCGGGTTGTGCCCATCTCATTTGAGAAATTGCTCCCAACCATACACATGCTATTTCCATCAACATTGTCAACAACTGGTCTTCTCAGGAATGCCCCCTTGGATCGAATAAATAGAGCTTGAACATCCGATGTCAATTGTAGACAAAGGCTCACTCCTGTATCACAAAAATCTGATGGACCTTCATATCCTAAGTGGCTCAATATATGGCTCACCTCCTTGGCAAATACCAAGTTGCAAGCCTTGTACTTTACTTTACCATTTGATGGGATACCATACCAACTAGACTAATCTTTGTTCATATTGACAAGTCACAAGTTTGAATTTTGTATATTGGAATGAAATTCAAAATTTCAAGACCAGATAAATAATGTCCCAATATGATTAAAAAAAATGAGTGCATAAAGCCTTGGAAATCACGACTCCCCTATCCACTAAACTATTCATTACCCAGCAAGGGACAAAAAAATTGTAGCTCCTAGCCCTTGGAAATCTTAGTGTTTAGTTTCTCAAGAGTACTTTGAACTAGCTTTGTTCCTCTAGTTATAGTCTCCAAAACTGACCCTGACCATTGAAGACGAATTTTGAATTCCTAGGTTGCTGGTTCACACGGCGAACGCGCACTTTAGGTGAATGGGGAAAATGGCCTAGATGGGCAGACGAGGCAGACGGGCAACTCTACGGACAAGAGATTGTGCGGATGGGTGACTATGTAGATGGGCGAATGGAGCAATTCAAGCAAATTGGTGGGGTATAGCGCATTTAGGAGATGTGAGAAAAAAATACAGATTTATAGATGGAATCATGAGATTCTAGAGAAAGACAATTTAGTCAAAGTGTCTTATAATTTATAATTGGAAGATGAGAACAAAAAAAATATACTTCACAGAAAGGAATACTTCATAATAGCATGAATTTTAAAAAAATCAAAACAAATGGTAAATCCAAAGATATAGATATAGATATATAGATATATATTGATATATTTATAATTTCAAAACAAATAAAAAAAATCATGAGTACAATGAATTACTAGTACTCAACCCTTATAAGTTATAACATCCAAATAATATTCCATATACTTCTATACCAATAGACATAATAGATAAAGGAAAGCCTCTCTTACATTCAATTACCTCTACCCTCTCCTACATCGTGAGATGGCCCCTCCTTAGCCACAAGTCTTGCACTCATTTGCCATAAATTTCACCGAGAACTACCGACAACACCTCCTTCATCTCTAGCCTCCATGTCAATTGGTGAAAATAGTTGTTTGGTTTCTAGAGAGTGGTCCTTGTCATCCTCATCCTCCCTCTTCTGGTTCAAGGTTCGCTTGGGAGACAAATCTACTTCCTCTACTTTCAAGGTTCTCAACACAACATCCACTTGAACTACCATCAAATTGACCTATTCGTCATCAACTTCAATGGACAACAAACTCGATCGAGAACCACCCAATAGGAACCCCCTCCAGTGAGCTATGACGTCATCTATCCTCTTGTTAAATGTTGATGCCACCCCCACAAATGAATGCCCCGTACTTGTTTCCCCATCTATTTCAACAAGAGTACGAACTTTGGCAGCTTTTTCCAATTTTGACAAGTGAAAAGCCCTACCAATCAAAGTGTGATTGTAGGCCCATATTGCTCATTGAACTCTTGAGCATGCTCCACCTCTAGCCAAGTGTTGTCTGTCCCTTTTCGCACTTCTTTTTCGGGAAACCAAAAAAACTTCTTATGTTGCATACTCCAATGCCCCTCCATGTTGCGACAAAACAATTCGCAAGCCTTGCCATCTTCCATACTTTGGGCCCGCAACTCCACCTCTCTATTGAGGATCATCTACATGAAGGGATCCACGAGCTCCTCAGACTCCTTATACAATCCATGTATGTGTTCAATTGAATCCCATATAAGAGGTCGCTTCCAACGCAAGAAATTTTGGAAGTGGTATGGCCCTTGGTCAAGTGGAAGGGTCCATTGATTGTATTCATGGTTGGGAGGCATATCTTCCAAAATGCCAAGCATTTCATAGAATCGAGGTCTCAAAGGAGAATGACACTCCCCACAAACCGAACGAAGGAATGATGCTTTTACAATGCATGTGACATAAAAAGTGTGGCGACATTGGCCCATGGTTAGAGCTCCTTCAGGGCCAAAAGGACCTTGGCAAAGGCTACAATGACCATTCAAGATTCCTGGGGCTAGATCGCAAGCATGCACTATTGTCTTGTCTTTCTCCTTAATGTGTGCTGAAAGTGTGTTGTAAGGGACCCACCCTTCCTCTGATTCTAAGGCCCAATTGATGTGTAGAACATCCTCCTTCTTTGTATGGTTCAATTGCTCAAACATGTCATCCATGTCTCTCCAACATGTCATTTTGGTGGAACTCTTTGGATGTTCATCAAACACCTTCTGGAAACAACCCAAAGAGGTCTTCATGGCATTGAATTCTTCATCCGACTTCATTGCAAATTTCATAAGCCCTTTCATTGCTCAAGATACTATAGAAGGTTTGTCTTGGAGTTTTTGTACCTATGCCAACCATCGAGACTCTAATTCGCTCTTCAACATGCCTTCCTCGAAGCCCATGATTTCTTGAAATCGGTTGAACTTGGACTAAGCATGGATTTTCGCTTGGATTGCCTCATCTAATTTCAACTTTAGCTCTTCCAACTCATTGTCTTTCATTTGCATGGAAGCATCCTGCAATGTGAGGGAAACATTACAAATGATGGTCTATACTACTTCTTCACATTTCTTGTCATCCTCAACCTTGTCCACATTCAAGATGACAGATGTCTCCACCGCTTTTGCCTTCTTCAAAGGAAGAAAGAGTTGATTGCTCTCTTGACTTTCTTGTACATATCACTAGTAGAAAATCAAGCCTAATTTATTGTTTTGGTCACGTTGATCATTAACAAATTTTTGTTGATCAACAGAAATTTGTTGATGATCATCGCAACCAAAACAACAGATTAGGTCTGATTTTCTACTAGTGTATGGAATGTTCTCAAAGCCCATGGTAGGCATGCCACTCTTCAACTCTTCTATTTGACCCCTCAATTGTTCGATGAGCTTCCTTTGAAAGATCGTGCTCAAACATTCACAGTCCATGGTTCTTTGTGTCATCAACAACTTCAATTCCAAATCCTCGCACTTTAACTTCAACTAACGAATGTTTGTGTCTAAGGCAATCAAACTTTTTAAATTCTTCATGCCACCCAAGCATTGGTGATAATTTCTCAATGAAATTGCAAAAAGCCAAGGCACTAGTCAACAGTTCGGGTGCCATTTTGGAAAATTCTTCCACCATGTCCCTAACCCAAGGAGTAATTTCAACTACAGGTTTCATTGAAAACCTCAGTCTGTATGTAGTTTCCGAAATACTACCCCACTCACTTGTAGGTGCGGGCAAACTAGAAGGACCCACCTCATTACCTGGATTAGAATCAAGATGTTGTTTTGATAATACTCACCAATGACTACAACATTCCAACAACTTCTCTAATTGACTGGGATGAAGCATGGAATGTCACGACCCTCATCACAAGGCGTGCCCATGCCACCTTGGTGAGCAAGGGAGACATTGGAGGTGATTCCCCAAGCCTTGCAAGAGATGAAGTGAGGGGGACTAGGAGTCCCGAGTGATTAGAGCGAGGTAGCGCTCTGATCTAGACGAATTCGGGGGCATGTGATACATGCTTGAAAAGTTCTCAAGGAGATGCTTCTAGCCATCTAAATAACGCGTGATTTGGACGTGTGAGTCGAAAGTTATGGGCATTCAAAGGTGAGGGTGTCCCAATGGCGCCGAGATACTTAAGGGCTACGAGGGAAGGGTTCATGAGGAATCCCTCCATGAAGTATGTCATGTAGCATATCCTTGGAAAGCTAAGAACACAAGGATTCTAGATTGACAAGAATTACGAGGTTCTAAGGTAGGAGCCTTAAGTTATGGCCAAGAGAAGTGCCATGGTGAAGGCATAACGCCTCTCCCGATGGACCCGAATCTTTGGAGGGCAATAACTTTGCGAAGACTTGTCCAAATGGGGCAAATGAGTAGTCCATCGGCATCTACTTGTCGAGCAAATGTCGAAAATGAGTTTGTATGTGAGATTTGGAGCCCGGACCGCAAAGTTATGTCGGGTGGAAGGTCAGGAGTCCCAAATTAGGGCGAATTGGGAGAAATGGGGTGGTCTTCCAAAACCAAAGTGGTTTTGGGAGTCCCCTTTGACATATAAGGGGGGGGGTTTGCTGAATCCCATGGAGAGTACTATAGGAAAGGTTGGTCTCTCTCCTCACTTCCTCTTGGAGCCTTGGTGAGTCCCGGTGATTCAAGGTTAGTGGTGTGGGGTCACCACTACTCCAAGGCACCATGGGACACTTGTGGGTGTCCCGTGACACCGGTTGGGTGGAGTTCCACTCCTTGCTAGGCTATGTTGAGGTGTCTCGAATGGTGAGTCCCGGTTAATGACGAAGTGGAAATTAGCAAATACACAAGGAGCCTAGTATGAAGTTGGGATGACACTCAAAGGTGGTTAGGACCATGGTAAGTAGTGCCACCATGGGTCTTTACACAATAAGATGGAAGTTCCGCCTCATGTTATCAAGTAACATGCCCTGGTGTCATGATGGGTGTGGGTGTGTGCTAGTAGTCCCGGTGATTGGGACTTAGCACAAAGAGTTGGAATGGGAGACTAACATTGGATGTGCGTGGCATGTGCAGTGTTAGGAGAGCGTGACCCTTGGTGCCACTAAAGTATTAAGTGCTTAGAAAGCATTGAAAGGTGGACTTAAGGTGGTAAGTGTCACTAAGGGGTGCGACATGGAACAAATAATCTCCAATTGCGACAGGCTTAAAGTTGACAAATGTGGATGCACTCCAATTCCTAGGTTTAATATTTGTCTTGGATTCAACCTTCGACTCAGGCTTACCATTTCATTAGGGCTCGACATTCAGGTTGGACTCAGTATTTGGCTTGAGCTTGGCGTCTTTGGCAACCGAGAAATCAGAGTTGCATATTCCATCAAGCTCTCTTGAGCTTAACTGTCTATATAACTCTCAATTGTACCATTGGCCTTTGCAAGTTGTTCCTCATTGATGTCTCTATGTGGCAAAAAAGGTGACCCACGTTCTTCCAGTGGGGTTTCTTTGTTTGCAACCATGTTTTGCTCACCCAAGGTTGTTTCATTTGTTGTAGTTTCTTTGCTTGGAGCCATGCTTTGCTCACCCAATGTTGTTACATTTGGTGTAGATGTGAAGCACGTTGGAGGAGTTACAAAAACTTCTCCTTCCACACCTCCTAAGGAGACACTACTCACTTCCATTTGAGGTTGTATAGGCCTATTTAGTACTCCATCATCTGAAACCTCTGAGACCTTTGTTGTAGGCCTTGTAGTATTTTTTTATACTTTTTGGGACCTTGTTGGTTTACTTGGTCTTGCCTCTAGATTGTACAAATCGGGAATATTTTTTTGATTGCATTGGAGTAAAAGCGGAGCATCCACCTTTGTTGGATAAGTGCTCCAATCCCCCTTGCGATTTAGAATGAATTCCACATATACCATGGATGCTACATTATAATTTATGCATCCTAGCTTACAACAATTTGTGGCTTACAACAAAAACCATGTGTATGGACCACATGGCAATCCCAAGGCCACAACTTGTCAATGTGGTACATTTTCACATACTTCTTGCACGTTTTGAAGGTCTAATATTCCACTTCCTCTTGCTCTGAACCGCTCTCCGCTTTGATGTTAGGGTCATCTAAAATCTCATAGTAGAGCCCATGAGGGACCCCCTTCGCCTTAGTCCCTTTCTTTTTTTCCCATCCTACAATCATCTCGTCACTAGCTAAAGCACCTTGAGCAATGATGACAAAGAATTTGCATTTGTGAGCCCTTGAAAAAATATACTCATGGCACTTGAGTACCGTGAGATGTGTGTAAATAAGTGAATGTATAAATTAGCAATAGTAACAAAAGCTCAAGGACCCCCATTCTCCACCCTGTAGGAGCAATTGGCACTTGAAGCAACAAGAGCACATCCAACCTGGCACCGAAAGAGAATAGAAGTGAGAGAAAATGAGTCGCCAGTCCGCCAATGTACTCGTCCGCCACCAAACCTAAAAGTGGTCCGCTAAATTGGCCCTGGCCCTACCATCCGCTAGACTAGACCATGGGCGACCACTACCATGGCGGACGGGTAGCTAGCCATCCGCCACCAATCGCCACCGGACGTGCCCATCTAACCCAACCATCTACCATACAAAAACCATCGCAACCATCCGCTGAATCCGATTGCTCGACCATCTACCATCGCCAACCGCTAAGACTGTCTGAACCCAAAATTTGTCATCCGCCTCACTATCCACCAAACAGCAAAACTTCACCTTAGTCCGCGCGATAGTTCTCCAGCATTAGATTCTGAAAACAGTAGATTCATTTTCAAAAAAGAACTCTTCAATGCGACAATTATCCAATGCATAGTTAATGTAAGAAAGGGTCATTTCAGATTTCCCTCCCCACATTCAAACATGCTCTCCAAACCCTACACCCTAAACCCTACAAAAAAACCCTGAACCATAGAACCCTCAATTGTACATAAAGAACTTATAACATTTCATGAGTTTTCCAACCTAGTGATGTGGTGTGTGAAATATGTTTTACCTTTTACTCCTTTGAAGTTTGG
This sequence comes from Straminergon stramineum, assembly GCA_963920665.1. Classification (NCBI taxonomy): domain Eukaryota; kingdom Viridiplantae; phylum Streptophyta; class Bryopsida; order Hypnales; family Calliergonaceae; genus Straminergon; species Straminergon stramineum. Next base: position 17,147,294 of record OY987273.1, read on the forward strand.
AATGCAATCATAACAATGTAATGCATATATGCCATATTTAACTACTTTTGGACTATTGAAAGTCCAAAATTAAGAAAATGCAAAAATCTCCCAATACATGGTGTGAGGCATTACAACAGGAGATTTCTAGATACCGTGAAGTTAATTTTTGTAAGTGTGTTGCATGGCTCCCGATAGGTCAATTGAAGCACATGAATGTGCATCTCAGGATATACATTAATTGTGAATGATGAAGTAAATAGGGCTTGGATGGATTCATGTTAGGCAATACATCGGGAGATATCCAAATACACAGAAGTTTAGGTTTCCCTAAGGGTGGTGCAAGGCCCCATAAGCACACGAACATGCATGTCAAGGATGATTGAAACTCTGAATGATGAAGTAATTGCTACCACTTGGAATGGAGGTGGGGAGTAAGTTACCTCAAAATCTCCCGATGGAGTGCAAGACTTGTAAGGCTAGCACGATCATTTTGTATACCAGAACATTTTGGTCTTATGCATCTTATGCCCTCCTAAAGTATTCCAGGCATGAACAATGAATGTAAAAACTTGGCCTTATTTGATATTAACAAAGTCGTTCGAAACATAAACATTTGAAAATAGAGAGGTAGAAGATTCCAAAGAATGACAAGACCAAGTCATTTGAAATGGAATAGAAGGAATGAAAAGGAATATTGGAAATAGTAACTTATAGTGCAAGAAAGAAGGAAATTATCTTCCAACATTTTAATAATTGCTTAAGAAATCGAGTACAAGAAAATATTGAAAAGCAAAGCCAATGGAGTGCCAGCACCTACTATGACTATGAAATGGGATTTGGAGGTTGCCCTGAAGGAGTAAAAACAAGAACACATTCCAGTCTTCATGAATAAAGTGAAGGCATCCCACACACTACAAAAGATTTTACAAGAACCGGTGGTCCCTAGACCTTGAAAGACAAGAAACCATATGTAGACATGCAGGCTCCCACTTTCGCGCTAGTCAGAAGGAAACATCAAGAGATCTCCCAATGGCCCTACCAATACCATGTCGAGCAAAACGAAGCATTGGGAGATCAACTGATAACTGTGCCACTATCTGGCCAAGAAAAACAAAGCGTCGGGAGATCTCTCGAAAGCCCTGCTACAATTACAACAGATAAAGAAGCAAATTGGGAGATCTCCTAATAGCCGTAAAGATCAAAACACAATAGTCGATCAAGGGTCCACCTCGTTTGCCCTATTCAAATTCACAAGGGCAGCTTCTTTACTTTTCCTAGGAATAGTCCGTGATTTCAGGTTAACTTTCTTGGACCAAATCGCGTATACTACAAAAGATGCATCCACCCAAGCTGGAGGTGTATTCTCAACAATCCACTTCCCATACCAACAATTTTGGTACCTCAATTTCATCGTACTCTTAGAATTATCTGGTCTCCAATATTCGAGCAAGAACTTCTTGCTGTTGACATAGCCTTCCTCTTTGCAAACCTCGCATAGTGCTCTTTCTTGCCAGACAACACAAATTGAGGGGTCTTCGAGCCAGAGCAGAATCCACGAACCTAGACGAATATCAACCCAAGGATTGAAGCTTTCCCTTTGCGCCTCATTTGCGGGTCCGCAATAAGGTTCCAATTCCTCTTCCTCTGGAATGATGTCGATAGGACTAACTGTGAGCTCCTGGGAAGATGATTTTTGCACCCTCCAATCGTACTTTGGCCAGAAGCCTTCAACCAATTCCGTAGGACAGTCCAAAAGTGGCTCCTTCACCTCAAGCAACACACACTTCCAATACTCGACGTATGGAGAAAAGGTGGTCGCAAATCCCTTGCATTTGGACATTCCATCTTCCTAGAAGTCAATGTACTTCTCCAGTCCTAACAAAATCAAACCCTTGTTCAAGGTCGCTTTCTGTGCCGCTTCCACTGCCTTCTCTTAATTTCCGGATGCTGAGGGAACTTCGCTACCCCACATGGGCTTGAAAAGAATAGGTTTAGGGCAACCTAGAGGGAGCTTAGGCTGACCGCTTCGGTCTTTCTTCCACAAGCATCGCGAAGGTCCATCAGATGGTAGCCATTGTGAATCAACTGCTGACTTCTTATACTTCATGACAAGGACTCCATGACAATCCACATAGAATCGGAAGAGGTGCATCTCCCCTAAACCAATCACTTTAGCAATGCCGCTACATAGATAATCCTTGACAAACGACTTGAAATCTGCCACCTCTTGGATGAATTCTGGCATAAATGATAGTTCTTGGGACTCCATGAAGGCTTTCATAAGGTCTGCGATGATAAATGTATTCTTGCTCTTCAAAGCCTTGGAGAGGTGGCTAAAATATGCATCAATGTCCTCATGAGTATGTCCTACTAGTAGAAAATCCACCTGAATTTCTTGGAATACTCCTCTTGCAATAAGCAAGGACAAGAACGCCATGAGATACTAGTTCTTGTTATCTTTAGCAGAGTTGTCAAGCTGAAGATAGAGCTTCTTAGGAAGAGGGCGAGCTCCACATCAAGCATCCTCTAGAATCAATTTCAAGGCATCCATACACCTAGATTTTCCTCTAAGTAATGCCTTGAACTTGTATTCGCAGGCGGATAGGGGAAGAGGTTGCTAGTCTCCGGAATCAGTGGACCTTCAAGTCAATGAAATAGCTTAGCTAATGATGAGACAGTGAAGTTCGAGTTGCCTAGCCATCACGTTGGTCCACAATGGGCATATGCACCGTTGGCATGACCATGAGCAACCATACGAGTTACACTCATAGGAAGCTGACCCAAACCTTGTGTCGCCTTTGTTGTTACCTGCATTCTTGGAAGAGCCGTCTTCCTTGAATCCATTTTGTCGTGAATGATGTACAGTATCTCCTTAGGGTTCCTCTTATATTCTTCACACCATGTGGCATACAATCGACGGCAAGATGCTTGATGATTCAAATGTTCACTTCACTGGTTCATAAACTCCACAAAGTCCAAGCTTCCTTTTGGTGATTTCAGAATGAATTGCTACAGTTCGTCGCACTTTGTACAATTGGCAAAAGAGCTGCCTACAGGCTTAATGGAAATGTTATTGAAGTGCTCCTTCTTTATTCTACTAATTATAAACTAGCTAACTGTACGAAGGCCACACTCCACATTCAACTGCAAGTAGAAAACCAGAACTACACATCAGATGTAGTAAGGGTATCGAATTGGAAAGACCGTAAACAACAATCACAAGAGCGATAGTGTCGACAAATGATTTCGCAAAACGACAGTCTAGAGAACTCTGGATGGGATAGAAATGAAATGAAGTCCATTGGGAGACATGTATCGGGAAATCTCCCGATGAAGTAGGAATGAAAAGAAGTTCATTGGGAGACATGTATCGGGAGATCTCCTGATGAGGTAGGAATGAAAAGAAGTCCATTGGGAGACATGTATTGGGAGATCTCCTGATAAGGGCGGACTAAACTGAAGTCTGTAAAGAGAAATGTATTGGAAGATGTCCCGATGCATTGCACTCCAAAAGAAATACATAGTAATTCTATCCAATCATATTAAAGGTTCACCAGAATACCTCATTAGCGTCAACATGAATGCGCTTCCAATTGTTTCCCATAGGGAGGAACTTCAATGTGTCCACTCTCCCATTCCCTTTGGACCGCATTTGGTGCGGCATTTGGTCAGCAGTGTTGTCAATGATGGCTTTCATCATACCAGTGACCTACACTGTTCAAAGTTGAGGACACTTGATCCCTTTGTTCCCGTGGGTCGAGGAAACCACACCTTGCTTGTACAAATCCATGTAATTGTGGTAGGTGGACTTCAATACTTCGTGAATAATGTACCATGTAGTGGTACAATCTTTTGATCCTTCCAAAGTAATATATTTCTACTTCCACGTCCAATCCACACTATGCAATTGCTCGCTAGTAGCGATTCCATACTCTCGACGCTCTTCAAAAGACTTCGAAAAATATCTCTATTTGACCATCAACGATTTCGCTTGGGGAAAAAATTGGCAACAATGACTGTCGCAACATTTCTCTAAACTAACCTTCCGAATTTCATTGTCGCTAGTTTTATGTGTGAACTATGTCTCTATATGACAAAGGGAGGGTCGACGAACTATAGATCGATACGGCACCTTCTCTCTTCCACCCAAATAGGCAAGGGGATCCTGTACATTAGGAAAGGCACGGAAGTGCTCCACCGTGTCCTTCAAACTCTGACCATTAGGGAACCAACACTCTGAAATTGGCCAACGAGCGTAGGTCATGATTATATCATGATCACTCACGAAAACGTCAAGGATGGTCACACCTATGTGCCCCTCACCAAAGGTAGTATTTTGGAAACTATCGTCCAGCCTCCAACAGTTTCTTTGTCCGAATGACAGTAACACACCCATTGCATCATTCCGATGGACCTCCAGCCCAATCCATTCCTCTTGTCGAATAAATGGACTCGAATCAAAATGGGGATCTTCAATACATTTAACAACGTCCGTGGCACTCCACAGCACCGTCCGGTTTAGGACATCTGAGAGCGTTGTAAAACCCCTTTGGCAAGGTGTGACCCTAAAATACTTAGCTTCAACGACAAAGGATGACAGGCGTATGAGAACAAATACCCACAGCTCAAATGGAATTGGAACTCCAAGCCACTTGCCCTAAGGTCTTGCCTCCACAACAAACCCTACTCCGACTTCACCAAATCCTCGATGATAGAGCTTAATCACATCCCCTACATTCAATGGCATAGTCTGGGCACAAGACTCCTGTGACTCGCCCTTGTCGGAACCATCGCCAATACATGGTGTAATTGCATAATCCATCGATTCAGCCCCACTGTCTATACAAACCATATCTTGTGTAGGTTCTCAATCTCTATATCTGCAAAATAAAGGACCCAATGGTGAAGTTAGCAAAAGTCAATTCCAAATGACATTGTCCACAACTTTTTAGGGTCAATCACTACAAATTCATCGGGAGATCTCCAGATCGAAGGAGTGTGCAGTAGAAAATACTTGCATTCGAAGAAAGAAGTAATATGATGAATTACAAATATTCGATCCCCCCCTTGCAATAACATAATCTGAGCATCAAACAATTTCACAATGAGAATCCCCAAGAAGACCCCACAGTGGCAGATGTCTGGACAAACCTCTCCTGTCTCCCAAGAACACATAACCATCGGGAGATCTCTTGATGGACTCAACAGCCACATAGCATAACATTTCATTGGGAGATCTTTCGATGGACCCAATAGCCACACTAAATAACACTTCATCGGGAGATCTCTCGATAGACACAGCCGGAAAGTAGGAAACAATTCAATAGAAGATCTCAACATACAAACAAAAAATGAGGTCCCCATACCCAACCGGAATGATTCTTGAAAGAAGTCATTAGGAGATCTCCCGATGATAGCCACTCGGACTACTTCCACACTCAACTCATCAAACGATCTCTTCATGATCTTATCGGATATGGATGGACTGAAGTCATCGGGATATCTCCCGATGATATTCAAAAAATTTTGTACACTGATTTCATCGGAATATCTCTTGTTGAGAATGTACAATTAACGTTTCCAAAGATCATCGGGAGATCTCTTGATGATAATGTAGAAATTTAGTTCACTGAAATCAACGGGAGATCTCCCGTTGATCTTGCAGAACCTCCGTGTTCAAAAATCATCGAGAGATCTCCCGATGTTCTCCTTGAAGATTGTCCAATGATGTTGTCCGGTTGACCTAGAAGAACTCCACCGGTCATCCTCGAAATAAAGTTCCAGAATTATGGCTCTATAGAGACATCGGGAGAGCTCTCGATAATAAAGTAATTCACTAAAAGTCCACCAAAGAATCAACGGGAGATTTCTCGATGGCGCAAATCCAAGACTTCCGTACAATACCGAATGTGATTCGTAGGGTCATCTATAATGCATAATATACGACTGTATGAAACATCTACTGGGCGAAGACTACAATACTTCTTCCTTGCTCTCAACGTCAGGTCTGTACTTTATGCTAGAGACACTTGGATCAAAGTTCTACTTTGGAAAAAAAATCATTCTGCTTCACTGATACAGAGTTCCAAATCTATGATCTTGCCTTCTTGCATAGGCCATGAACTAGCGACATAGAATCAGTTTACTTCGTAATTGTTCACAAATGCGCACATTCACTCTCATCTATGAATACTGACTCATAGGTGAATCAATCAGAAATCCATCGGCACCCCCTAGACATGCACAGGTTCCACATTCCGATGAAGACGACATTGACACTCATTACATCCTACTCACTTAGTCTGCGATTCCACTGCATTGTTGTCATTTTGGAATTCTGCAACTTACTAAACCACTGCGAAAAAAAGAGAATGATACTTGCAGTGAGGGGCTGCGAAAATCAATCGACTTAAACCTCCCGCGTTAGCGTCACTTGAAGTTACAATTTCCTACTCTTCTCACCTTTATTCCACTACTTTGTTCACGTCTATGAAAGAGAGAAAGACCGTGGTCATTGGGGGTCATCACAAACCTCAAATCTGGAATTCGTACTTCCCGCCTAAATTTGATAAGGGCACTATGTTCCTGCATTTCAGATTCTCTGAGCACTCTTCATGGTCATGAGCGATTGTCAGTAGGCCGAATCTGAAGATGTGGTCTTCTCTTAGATTGTTGACTCTAGTCTTGGAGGGCGTGCCAACTTGCCAGCTTAAATGTCGTGGATGAGTTCGTCAGACTTCGATCACAGCTTAAATATCCAAAGGCGGATAGTGTCCGTGTAGGTCTTGAAGTCGAATCTTCCTTTGATTCTTCAAAGGGCGTGCTTTCACTGTGCTGCTTTTGGTCTATTAAGTCTCCCTTTGCAACTTAGTACTCTTGGGTTTTGCATCTACCTATTGCATGTTATCAACTTCATTCGACTATTACTACGTGCCATCTAGTAGAAGAATTCAAGCTATTTAAAACACATCCACACACGTGTATTGTCTTGTTATGAAAAAGTCATACTCATAAACCTTAAGTTGTCCGAAGTATTGGTCCCTTCATGCACATTTTCAATTACTTCACCCTAGTTACTTAAAGGTCCATGACTTACTTTAGGGTTTCAGGGTTACTTCAGGGTTTAGGGTTTATGGAAAAAGAAAAAGAAGGAAACAAAAATCAAAATAGAGTCCAGGGTTTCACTGTTTAAGAGTTCAGGGTTTAGGGTATAGGCATACATTCATTTTGGAATATCTTCCGAAATTGAATGGTTCTAAATTTTGGGTTGTGATTTATTTCCTCAAGGGACATTTTCTTTAATCTATATTGTTCAAGATCTATCTTTGTTGTAGACCCTATTGGTATATATATATATATATTTCTTTTTTTTTTTTTTTTAAGAGTACATTTGGAAGGTTCTTGTGTTGTTTTATGGATTGGAAGGATGGATTTCAGTTTCTAAAATATTTCTTAGAAGGTAGAGTAAGTTGAACATTTAGAAATACATTCTAATTATTTGATGTTGTTATTTTTCACGTTCTCTTGTTTTTGATTGATTGCATATTTATAGAGTAAAGAATTGTGTGTTGAGACCAAATATATCATACCCTATCTATGGGTGTGCAATCCTTCTATAGAATTGAGGGAGGGATGTTTTCATGTTTTTTTTAATCTACAATGGGTGAACTTTGGGAAACCTCTGTGGTTTTCCTCCTAATGATTATCACAATGTTTTGTTTTTTAAATTTGTGGATCCAAAAGTTGAATGTAAATAAATGAGCAATCATATAATTAGTATTTCATATGATATATGCTTAGGTTTAGGGTAAAAAAATGTTGACTTCTCTGATTATGCTTAATTAAAAACATGGGCATTCAATGTCTAATACTTAATCATTGAAGCCTAATATACTTCAAGTATTTGTCCATGAGATATTTAAAATCAAAGCATATGAATTGTAGATTTCAACAAGAAATTAGTGTTTATAAATGGGATAAGTATTTAGGATGAATTAGACACATGACATACCAAAAAACTATATTGAAACTTCTCTAATATAAACTAAGTAATATACCCTAGTTGAAAACATGCCCCCCAAAATATTATAAATACCAATACAATGTTGTTAATCACCACCGGTCCTCTTTCCTTGATTTTGAAGAAATAGGTAAGTAACATGTCCTTCAATGAGTTCTACAAGTTCAACGATCTCCTTTCAAATAGTTTATTCTTGCAAGTGTATGCAAAATACAAAAGTGAGTCACTCTTCAACAAAGTTTGTGTTCTAATTTAACCCTACTACCAACGATGCTAGCATGCGAGGTTAGAGCTGTGCACTTGTGAGCTTTGAGTGTGGAACTTGTGAGCCTAAAGCCCCCAAAACTTTTGGGGGGAATTTTTTGCACACCAATTTCCTTTGTTAACTTCTTCTTCTAACAATAGAGAAGAAGTTTCTAATTATAGTGACTATTGTGAACTATGACCATATCACCTATAAACTTGAATTGTTTTCGTCCTTTTAATTGTCTTCAGATTTTTTCATTACTACAGGAAAAGAACTTCAAACTGTGTTGACAAGTTCAAGCACTTAGTTCAATAAGTAGAACAAGAACAAAAGCCAAACATTGTAAGTACCCTAGACAAATGTCATTAAAATGGACAAAGGAAAAAGAAAATAGGGAATCAAAGGAAAAAAATGGGGAAAGAAAAAGAAAGTAGGAAAAGAAAAAAAAAAGGAAATGGAAGAATTGAGGGAAAAAAATGGGGAAAGTGTGATAAAAAATGGGTACCAAAAAAAAATGGGAAAGATAAGAAATTATTGGGGATTGAAACCCAAAAAATGGGAAAGGAAAACGATAATGAAAGTACAATTAAAGGAAATCCTAAGCACATACGAAAATTAAGGAGCAAATAATGGAATTATTTTAAAAGAGTAACTATGCAAAAGTTTTTAAAATGGAAAAACATAGGGGTAGAAAATGAGTGGAAAAAGAATTACATATTCATAATTATATGCCTTACTCAAATAAAGATTAGGGTGGTAGATTTGAACAAGGTACAATTCATGTAAGTAACCAAGTTCTAATTTATTCCCACATTTCATATTTTTTTATTCCACCATCTACATTTTTTCCCAATGTTTCTTTTTTTTGCCACCCACTACATAATTTTCCACCTACTTCTTTATATTGAACTATCAGTCTATATTTGTTTCCCCCCCTATTGTTTTTCCCCTAACCCATATTAGTTTTACCCCCGTCTTCCACCATTTTTTTCAACTATAACTTTATGTAGTTTTAAGGCTTCTTCATTACTTCTCTTCAATTCTAGAATGATTTTGGGTAGTACTTCTTCTATTATTTTGTTTCTTTAGAGTTTAGGGTCACGTGAAGTTGGTACATCTTGTAAAAGTACATTTTCGTTGTTCATATGGCTTCCCTATAGAAGAAGTGATTTTGAAATTGATGAAACAATCATATTAGTTATTTGGTGATGTTGTTTTTGTATAAGCAATTGTAATGTGTCATTTACAATTAGAGTGAATAGTATTAGCGAAGTATGACAGTCCTTAATTCATCGTAACAATTTTAATTTTCTTATGTTATCAAATTTATAGTAATAAGTACAATATATTTGGTGATGATGAATTCTAAGGGTTTAGGATCATCATTTTGGGCCTTCATCATATAATATGATGTCGAAATCGCATCACAAAATAATCAATTTCAAATATGTACTATGCATATCTTTTTGATTTAGGATAATTAATATTTGATTTATGGACTTCATGTATTTTGGTAATGATGTTTTGTATCATTCTTTGAGGTCCTTAAATGTAATAGCATTTCATGTAGAGTTTAGGGTACATACATAGGTTTATTTTTATAGGTTATTGTCCAAGAACTCAATCACCTTAAACAAATTATATGTAGATCACTCTAGTAGTCTTATTTTGAAATTTGTGAGAGTCACTTGATTATTTAATGACTTGTATATAAAGTCTTTGTGAGGGTTAATTACTAGGAGTTGAGCTTTGAAAATGGAAAAAAATGATGTACACCAAAATTATGGGAAAGTGAGAGCAAGGCTTTTGTGCATAGAAATGTAATGCTTGTGTACATTTTTGAAGTTCAATGCAAACAATCATCATAATTTGGGCTACAATGGGCTAATCTTGCTCCCACTTGTTGCTCAAGTGAGTACTTCATCTTATGAGTACTTCAATTTTTGTGATCATTTTATGTGGTAGTGTCTAGTAATTTCAAACCCTTGACCAATTATTCCTCCATAACTAAGCAAATGATGAATGATTATGAAATTCTAAGCGAATTAATCCCCCCTCCTAATTGTAAGCAAGGGATAACTCACTAATGACCCCCTTACTAATTGCAAGGAAGGGGTAACAAATTAATCCCCCCACACTCATTCTTACCATGGGTGAAGTCATCATGACTTGTCCACTACGGGTCTAGTCGTCCTAATAGACTGTCAGTCTGCGCTCCTAGTCGGCAGCGCCATGAGTGGAGGGGTCCATGTCAATTTTGCACTCTAGTGTGATTCATTTTTCTCCCACTGGAGTTGGCAGTGTGGATCTCCTCTCTTCTCTATTGGAGCTACTTTGTTTTGGCCTCCATCTTCCTCCCGTTCCTCTCTTCCCTGCACTCCCATGTGTGTGTTTCAGTTTTGCATTTCAATGTTGGGAGTGATTTTCGTTGTGCATTTCAATGTCTTCGGTAGCCCTTGACGTACGTCCGCATAGTCCATAGGAGAGTTGATAGTCGCGGCACCTTGTATAGTTGTTGCCGTTGGCGCCTTAGATAGTTGCAATCATTTGCGCCTTCATCTTGGGAGTTGGATTTGCTATGCGCCTTGGATCTAGGATACTTGGAGGCGCCTTCATCGGGAGGAAGTTGAAGTGGAGATGCGCAGTCATTGTAAGTTTAGATTTCCTGTCTTCGTTTCTAGCTTACTTTGCAACATTGATTAAATTTTTTGTCTGCATTTAGGGAGTTCAAAGTTGGGCAAGGTCCTCCGCAGTAATAACCATGTATGCAAGGAGTTTAGGGATAGTCTTGAAATGCATTGAATCACAGTAGTGAAAGCATGATAAGTTGGATGTGTTTGGTCTTTTGGACCTGCTTCATTGTTGTTAAGGAAACATGAATACCAGATTGCATTGTCTTCAATTCCAGATTTTTGCCATGTCGCAGCACAGGATAAGTAAATTCCTTATTATGCTCACAAAAATCACTCTAGAGCATAACGAAGTGACTCTAAAGATCGAACCCACGAGATTCTGTGAAGTATTTACTTGATTTGGGCGAGTAAGCGTTCTCACCCTCTGAAACTTCCTTTCCGGTCCTAGATCTAAAACCGGAAACAAACAACCACCAAGAGGATCAGGACCGGATTACTTCCCATCTGATTCATAAATCCTCCGGTAAACCCAATTCTCCCAATCTCCAGAACCTAAACAATTCCGGTCCTGGTGCTACTCTGAACCAATCCGCTTCGACTGATTCTCGTATCTTCCCAACACTCTTCCGGTTTAATTTTGCCTCTGTTGGACCATCAGAGGGTTCCCCGCTTAGGTTTCTGAGTGGTAGGCCCACCACTCCTTCTGTGGATTATAGTGGTTGAAGACCCACTGTTCTCTCCCCTCCTTTCCTAACTAACTCGAATCCAGTTTGATCCCTCACAGCAATCCGGACTGCAATCCAGACTGCTGGTCACACAGAGATCCCCCGTACGATCCATTCTTACTACAACGACCTCAATGCCAACTCCTACCCGTGCAAAGCTAGGTGGTTACAAGTATACTCGTCCGTTCTAACAGTACCAAGGATCATTCCATTTACCAACTATGGTGATGAAACCTCTCAGAAGGTCGGACACTCGATCGGACTACCCGTCCAGGAGTTCTAGCGCGACTAAAGATATCCTCCCTATCCGCCTAGCCTAACAGCGGCTATCTCACCCGGAATTTTAAAACCCTAGATCTTGCTGAGGCACTGAAATACACTCCCAACACTTACACAACCTGCACACACACTAAGGATCAGAAACTATCGCACTAAGGGGAGAAATCTAACCACAACTCTGCCTTACACCTTCCTAATTCCACATCATGCAAACCTGCTAAGCTTGGGACACACACAACAAGAGAGCGCATACAAAGGTACAACAAGAATTGCAAAAAGAAGACTCCCAGCGTCCCTCGTGGGCGCTGACTATATACATTTCAAAAAGTTACAAATGGGCGGGAAAACTCGCGAAAGTTCCGCCGCCATCTCGGTCAGACTTTCCGGTCCTACCTACTCCCCGCTGGACCGAAACAAGTTCCGTATCCGTTCCTACTCTACCTACTCTACACATCCTAAGTCCCTATCCACGATCCGATGGTCGTGCTGTCTGCTCCCGGGTCCATCTGCTCAAAAACCTCGTTTAAATTCCGACTCCTCTCGATCTCTTGAGGTCGAGGAACCGGATTGCCTTCTGTGGACGCGGGCGGTGAGTCCAAGTTGATGGCGGTTCCAGGCGTGCCAGCCTGGGTCGTTCTCTTGGACTTGGGGGTCATATCCTTCCCCTCGCCTGCTGTCACTTCCGGGAACGAATCCGGGAGGGAGATATCCGAGAGTCGGATACCGCGAGAGCAGGTTGCTTCTGACAGTATCCGGGTACTCTCCTCCATCCGGTCCGCTGCCTTCCGTGCCTCTTGCATTGCCGCTTCTACCTGCTCGGCAAAGTCGTTGAGGATCCGCACCATCCGGGAACCGAATAGCTTCTTCTCCTCGTGCACCTGCTCGTCAAATAACTTGGTCTTGGTGAGGGCCATTCCGGTCTCCCCGAACGTGGCCTTCACTTGCTCCATCATCTGCTGAGCATCCTCTACAATAGATTTGGTGGCTGCGAAGTTCTCCTAGTGCACCACGATCTCCATCTTCATCTGATCCACCTCCTCTTGTAACCGGCGGATCTCTGCTTCTTGCTTCCGGGACTCGACCGGATCAGAAATACAGGCCGCCACCTTTTCCGGTAGCTCCCGGTTGGGTGTTGCTCCCACCAACTGCCCGATGGCTACCACTATCCTTCTCTTCCGTTCCCAGTCCATCCGGATGTCGCAGAGGATCTTCACCAGAGGTGGGAACGGATCCTTGGGATCCACTGCCTTCTCCTCTTCCGGTTTCCCTTCCGGAGCGGGAGCGTTGGGCCCAAGTGGCGTCCCTCGTTTGTTCGGGGAGGTAGTCTTGTGACGCTTGATCGGCGGTACTGGCGCCTCCTCGTCTTCCGACTCTGAATCCTCTCCCGGTTCAGAACCGGATTCGCTCTCCCGGTCCGATCCTGATTCCCCGTATTTGAGAACTACTTCTTGATTTTTATACACCTTGTCCTCTTTGTCGTTCAGGAGTTGATTCGACTGATAGAGGTGCATCAAGTAGGGGCTTACTGGAGTTGCCCTACTCTTTCCGATTCTACTAACTAACTGGAGCACCAGATCAAAAATGATCCGGGCGCAGTCGACTTTCCGGTCCCCTCTCAGGGCCCCGAAAATAGTGTTCGCAAGGGTAATAGTTACCCTTGTTGGCTTCTCCGGATGGAGGATTGAAACGAGGAACTGTAGGAGTCGGCGGTTCCGCTCATCCTTACAGTCCTCGATGGCGTATCCGTCCTTCGGGTTGACCGCTCCCTTGAACTTGCCCCGGACGAAGTCGTCCTTCCGGTTGGCCATCCCAAATCCTCCGGGCCGGAAGCTGTACACTGACCTCCAGACTTCTTCCGTCCAGAGGGGCGGAACCGCTTTCAGCGTATTATCAAACTCGTTAGACACTTTACCCGAGAGTTCCCAGATGAAGACTTCCTCCTTGAACCCCCAAGGTTTGGTTGCAAACCCTATATAACCCATGGAGTTCAAATCGTCCATGAGTTCTGCTCGGATATCCTCTAACAGCGGGATAATCAGAACTACTTTCCGGAGTTTGACATCTGATGACGAGCTAGCCTGACCTCTAGTCCTTTTGAGCTGCGGCATGGTCGTGCATGAGTTGATGGGAACCCTTTCCGATCTTGCCTTACTGTCGCTCTCCTAGCCGCACATCCCGTTCCTTTCCTTCACTCTCCGATCTCAACCGGAAATCAAACTAACATTGTAGCGGACACTATAACAATCGCGAAAAACACTCGCAACAGTGACTGACACGGAACGCCTAAGCTGACAGACACGAGGAGCTTGAAAGCGCTGGAAAATGAAACAGTGAAAAGGGGTGTGACTGGCCAGGCCAGCCTCTTTATACTGGCTGGACCCCATTGCCACCTCAGCACGACCTAATCCGGATCCGGTTCGTCCAAAGTATCCAGTCCATCGCTTATCCGGTCCGACATCCACTCTTATCCGTTTATTCTTTGGAAACGAGATGGAGTAGATCCTGTCGCTAACTCATTCTCCACTTCTATTTCCGCTCCTGATGGTTTCTTAACCAAAGCCGGATATCCTTATCTAGCTATCCGGTTAGTATTACTAAGTAAAACCAAAAAAATTAGAATTTCATGCTGCTACATGCTTCAACAACAACAGTACTATGACAATGTTGTCTTGTTGATTGTAGGAGGCAAAGTTATTTCTGTTGAGTGATTGTATTTTGCGCCAGCATAGGAGATTGAAAGAGAACATCAATTATGCGCTACTAGAGGATGCACGGCCAATATGCGAGAGATGTCCTTGTAGTTTAAATATATCAGCTGCGAATTCGTCTCCCTCCAGTTTCACTCCATTCAAGTATAAGTTGCTATCATGTAGTATACACAAATTTTGAATAGAAGAGTACACTTGTCTTCGTTGGAGTCAATATGTACATTGTGGTGGTTAACTATAATTCCGTAGATTCTTCATCACTTACTGCGCAATGAAATGGATTTGCACTCTCTAGGATTCCTTATTTCACTGTGAAATTTGATTCTGGGAGAAGAGGGTGTCAACCATCTACACGAAATTTAGAGCAGGAATGGGAAGAGTGCGTAGTGATGTCAACATCCTCACCACCACCCGAAAAACCAGATGATTGGACCAACCCATAAGTTCTTGCCTTTGTCGTGGTATTTATATTTGTAATATATATTGGCTAGGAAATGGTTCCAGGATTTCCTTCGTAGTATGATCCATTAGTTGGACATACACATTAAAACAAAGCTCATGTATTAGGTCAAAGTTGGTTTGTTGCGGATTAGGCAGAAAAGTGCACTCCCACATGCCATTTGCGATGCCTTGGAATACTGAACCATGAGGTCCCTAGTAATGCAGTGTAATTTGAAATAGTCAAATTTCCCCTATAACCGTTCATCGAGAGAACTCCCAATGAAAGTGGACTAGAAAAATGCAATACATTGTCACTGCGAGATCACTTTGTCGAGAAATAACCCTAAACCATCATTATGAAATTGGTATTCTAATTACTACCAACAACTATTTGGCAAGTAGACCATCGGGAGATCTCCTGATAAAAACAAAAGCAAGAGTAAGTGATTAAACTCACTGAACATGAATATTATCAGGAGATCTTCCAATAGATTGCAAGTGGTTTTAGCTCACGAGAAAAAAAAATCTGCAAAGAAACAAGGGAATAAAGTTTTTAAAGCAGAGCAACTAAAGAAACAATCGAGAGATCTCCCGATGGAAAACACTACAATTAGAGTGACTCCTTCCTCAGCACATAAGCAACCTAAAACTGCAAAACGAATTTAGGGTCATGATTGCCCTTCAAGTCTAGGCCAATACATCGGGAGGTCTCTTGATACTAGGTTTGATTTATCAAGGATGTGAATGCAATGGGAGATCTTTCGATGCCAGCTTTGAATTATGAAGAATGTGAATGCAATGGGAGATCTCTCGATGCCAGCTTTGATTTATCAAGAATGTGAATGCAAAGGCAAATCTCCCGGTATCTTCTTTTAATTCAATAGCTCGGTGCGATTTCTTGTAGAATAAATTCCCAAATAGAATTATCAGTAGTCAAGTATTGGGAAAATGCTGAGGATCATCAAGAGATCTCCCGATGCAGAAGGTGTTTAGTTTGCACTCAATTCCTCATGATACATTAGGTGTTGTGTCAATGAAATTATGATTATCACAGATGGTCCGGATAATTCTTGCCATGTTTTTTGTGTGAATGACAAACGGAGATGAGAAGTTAAGGAACAATGCCTACAACAATAAGGCAATGAGTCCAAGAAACGCAGATTCGTCGAAAAAGAAAGAGACAATCAATCTAATATATTTTTATCTTCTTGCGAAGAGTGAATATAAAAAAGGAACTCCTAGCGAGCCTTTCACCTATAAAACTATTCAAGTTTTGCAATAGCTAGGTGCATTCGTATCGATATCATGGCGAGAACTTTCGAGGAGTAGTATTCTGATGCGACCGGAAAGTCTCAATGTGGGGCCTTGAGTGGATTGAGGAGGAAGAGGGAATAGTCATCATATGCTTGAAGTTTACCTTCAGCGATAAAGGTCACATG
Organism: Straminergon stramineum; assembly: GCA_963920665.1. Taxonomy (NCBI): domain Eukaryota; kingdom Viridiplantae; phylum Streptophyta; class Bryopsida; order Hypnales; family Calliergonaceae; genus Straminergon; species Straminergon stramineum. Next base: position 17,163,768 of record OY987273.1, read on the forward strand.
ACAAAGGGATTAGCTGTCTTAGAGCTACAAGGTCTGGATAACGCCATAGTCCTCGTTATTGTGGAAGAAATGATTCCCAAGATTGATGAGCGAAGGAAATATGGTTTGATTCTAGACTACGCCACTATGGATCTTGACAAGTGCGAGAGTATTACGCAAAAGGGGAATTTAGAGAAACCAGACGAAACCCACTCCTGGACTCCTCAGGAGATGAAGAATGAGTGGGACATTCTGGACGAGACCAGGCAACAACCGAAGCTGACTGCTATACCTACACCTCCAAAGTTGTCTCCTAGCAAGAAGGGAAAGAAGCGGAAAGCCATTGTTGGAGGACAAGGAGATGAAGTGGTGGAGGAGCTAGTGGGCAAGGGCAAGGGAAAAAAGAAGCCGAAGGTTGTAAAGCTGACATTGCATCGCGCCATGAACATGATGGACGCTGAGGTCGAGAAGCTCGAGCGCGATGAGATTAAAGAAATAAACTAGCTGTACAACGAGGTTTTCAGGCCAATGTACAAATGGGAGAAGAAGCCACTCACCAATGCAAAAGGTGAACTCTTGCAAGTGCACTACACAAACCTTCACAAGGCTCCTCCTAGCATACTAGAGTACAGAGGCATTGAGCCCCAACGCCTCAAGGGAATCTAGAATCGGATTCTCGTTGATGCCAACTATCATTCTGAGAACCGATACATTACTGTCCTACCTCTCAAGAGAGGACCATACAAGATGGACAATGTCGTGGAATTCTGGGATTCCTGTCCGAAGAAGGAAAGTTCGACCGCCAAATCCCATTACTATATTATTGGTGGTCAATACATAGTGCAAGCACATTGGGAGTTGGTTGAGTCACAACATATCTCCGAAGTTGATAAGCAATTGGCCTCGACGTTCAACATAATTCCGATCTAGGAATCGTACTCCACCAAGAAGAATGATATAATGCATCTCTCCAAGGCGCTGAACCAGAACATTGTTGGAGAACAGAAGGAGCAAAGTTTCTCTAAGCAACTTGTGCATGCTCAAATAAAGTGGAAGGATATGGGCAATTTGATGCCAATGTATGGAGGTTGAACGCACTCCGTAGAGTATAATGTAAGCGTGACTTACAAAAATGTCGAATAATTGTACCTTCTGTTTCTGTTGCCTATGCTCAACCATCGAGAGATCTCCCGATATCTGGCCATCGGAAGATCTTTGGATGCCTCCGGATTTCAGTCTTCTTTAATGAAATTGGGATTCCTCTGATTCGTTGCACTACAGGCTTGTATTGGACGATCAACGGGAGATCTCCCGAGAGATTTGGGACTATGCTTTACGTGATGCTATTGAGAGATAGAGTGCTGGTTACTCCCTGAACCCCAGAAGTGAACCAACAGGAGATCTCCTGATGTTGTTCAGATTTACGTATTCTACAGGTTTTTGAAGACGTTGATTGTTAATAGTTACATTTTTCATGTGCAAAAGTTCTATCCGGTGATGTCTACAATTTTCAAGGGATTCAAGAACCTTGACCTAGACTTGAGAATTCCTCTTCTCTTCATGGAGAATGACAAAGATGTACAACGGTGGATCCAAATTGATAGAGATTTCCTCATGGGAAAGCTTCCTGATGAGAATGGTCCAAAATCGAAAAGCAGAAGGAAACCACTCAACTATAGCGACTACAAGCCCTTGTATGGACTCCGCAACAAGGACATTAACTATTTGGCAGAGCAAGTTGAGAATGCAACGGTATGCATGAAGAAGACAACGCTCAATGTGGACAATTTTGGGCAACCATTGATGCCTCTCATTGTTGTAGCGAATCGAGAGAAGAAGGTCAAGACCATGAAGAACGAGCTCATGTGCCATTATAGGCAGCATCCTCTTCCGAGCAAGAAGCTAGACTGCATTCCATACACTGCCAAACAATGGTATGAGTTTGTGGCGGAGAAGAAAATAACCCTGGAGCAGGCTGAATGGTGGGTGGATAAGAGCATGGCAATGGAACTTGGGAAGGTATGGTTGGAAGAGTGAACGAGGGCATTGAACAAAACATGTGACCTCGACGAGTGCCCAAATTTAGTGAAAAGGATATGGGAATCATTCATGAACGACCATGCAGAAGAAACAAACAAGGCCACCATGTCTTAGGATTTCGCAAATGAGTACCTCTGCAAAGTCATGGACGAGAAGAACTAGGACATTATGAAGATTCTTACAAATGCCTCTGTGAAAGCATGGCGTGGTGAAGGGAAAACCCACATGTATTTCTGGTTTCTCTTTGAGGTCACATCTGCTAGAGCACATGCAAAATACCGCGAGCACCATAAGTTGAAGCGCTTGTTTGATGCCCTCAAATACAAGGATGCCAGTCGACAAATTGTGAGAGCACGATCACTAGCCGTTCTTATTACGAATGCCACTAGATTTCATGACATCCTCACACATTTAAAGAAGCGTCAGGACAAATGTAAGGCTCAAATCTGGGATTGGCATGTGATAAATTACATTCTGGATGTGGGGGATGGCTTCCCTTGTCCCATTGCCAGTGCGAATTACAATGTGTTCCTTGTCTTTCTCTTCACCCACAACCAAATCTAGGGCTCAACGAGTAGCTTCAACAGCTTCTTCCCGGACACACAAGAAATTCCAACCGTGTATTTGTCCAAGGACATGGAGGAAGTCAGTACTTTGTATAGGCGCCCTATTATGCCGTGGTTCTTTATCTCTACGGTGCATGAAATTTTTTCTGGCCACATCTCTAAGAATATGGTTATCGTGAATGTGAATAGTAGTCTAGAGTTCACGTTTCTTGGACTAGTAAGTCCTCATTCATATTCTTCTTGCATGATAGTGTATTCTTTAGAGTCTTGGTAGCACACTAACTTGTGCTTGTTCAAATCTGACAGGCTACGGGGAATAAGGTACTCGAAGTCGTTGATGACTCTAAGACACAGTCGAAAGCACAGTTGGTTGCAAAGCAAATTTGGGACGAGTTGCACATGAAAGGAGATGAGGAAATGGAAGAGGATGAAGAGGATCCCGCAGTGGAGCAATCTGCAAGTTATGGAGATGAAACAAATGAAGGTCTTCAAGAACCTCCACCAACACAGAAAGACAACGAGGTTGTGGATGTTTTTGACGAAGATGACAAAAGTAGCTCTCACAGTTTAGAGGAGACAGAGTCTGAATGTACACCCTCGACCACACATGTCGTTTGAAAGGTTAGTTGCCAAAGGGAACCATCGGGAGATCTCCCGATGCTAGTTTGTCTTTTTTCATTTTTTAGTAGGCTTACTTAAGAAGATCTAATGAATTTTCGTCCTTCCAAGAGAAGTCCGCAAAACCATTGCGACCAAGCCGAGACTTGCAATTGTCGTTTATGCCAAGTGCCTCATAGAAGAGGTCTACAAAGCGGGCTGTTGAGGAGAAGTTAGGTATACTAAAGGTGAGAAAGATGTCGGACACCAAACCGCTTGAGAGGAAGTCAAGTCACCAAGCGGAGTTCAGGACTAAGCAACGACTGGATATCCAACTAAGTGATTCTGACAGTACCGACTGTGTACCCTTTATTGCAATGCCACGTTAAAAGAAGCCTAGCCCAAACGTCTCTTCCCCTACGTCAACTGGGGCTAAGGATGCCGTTGTAGGGACTCCGGAAGGCAACAAAGCGGCAGCTATTCTACTTACCTATTCAGAGGAATGTGCTGCTGTTCCAATTTCGGAGCCTACGAGTGAGCAAGTGGTGTAGGTGCTTACCGCATCGATGCGCACTATGGACGTAATGAATTCTCGCGAGAGGAGACACACGACGATGCAACGGAAGATCTCCCGATGCCTATTGACTGAGACGTTACTCTCAGTCGTGAAGAGGTAGAGAAAATTTAGATGCGAGGGGATGCATCGGGAGATCTCCCAATGGACCCTCATTGAGAGGTTACTCACAATCAACAAGAGAAAGAAGAGGCGCAGATGGGGGTGGGAGCATCGAGAGAACTCCGGATGGCTAATGACCTAGACGACATTGGTGATCTTGAGATGACAGAGGAGGCGCAGGCGATGGGTGTTGCAGTTGGAGATTTCCCGATGGATCCTATCCAAGATGTTACTCACGATTGAGAAGAAAGAACGGAGGCACAGGTGCGGGTCAATGCATCGGGAGATCTACAAATAAGTAATGACCCATACAACATTCGCGATCTATAGGGGACAAAGAAGGCACAGGCGAGGGCGGGGGTTGCAGCGGGAGATCTCCCGATGCTTATAGTTCAGGATTTGAGTCTTCGTCCCTCAGTGACATCGACAATTAAGTTGGATGGAGGTGCATCGAGAGATCTCCTGGTGTCTCAAGTTGAAGGTCGAACATCTGACACCAAAATCGCTGCCAACATTTTGGAGGATACTCTAGTAGACCTGAGGCAAATGAGTCTAGAGGCTGGCATAGTGAAGGTGAATCCATTCATAGCTATTTTGCAGGCTAGACTGACTTACGCAAAGAGACTCTCTATAAAGAATAGGTTTAAGGATCTTGTTGATTTGCCAAGTCACCATGCACATGTTACACGGGATCCCACGAGTAAATCTTCTCGTGACATTCAAGCCGCATGGGAAGCCACCAATTTTATGTATCAAAGCATTGTTGATATCTCCTATGACCAAATACCACAAGTAGTAGACGAGGAGATCTTTGAATCTAGGGCTACTTCGCCTTCCAAGGTTTATGAAGCAAAAGTGAATCGGACTAGAGAGAATGACACCAAAGGTGCTTGAGGTTACATCCTGTGTATCTTTGTGGATTTGGTTTCAATTGAATACTGATTTCGATGGACTTATGTCTAACTTTGCTATGGTATTCCGTATTGAACACAATATTCATTATTTTGGGAGGTTTAGACTCTTTCAAAATAATGTTATCCATTTAGATGCTAAAAACTAAGATTTCGTTTTAGCCAATTTAGGTTGAAAAATGTTAAGTTTATTAATTCAAAAGTAGAATTTCTATTAAAATGAGAGTTTTTAGGGTTAGTAAGCCCCGCATTACATTTTGTTCATTGTGAGAGGAAAACTCCGATTCATATAAGTGAAGTTCATGTCCTAGACCAAACACCAAGTCATGACCTCTACAGTTGGTTGTAAGGAGTTGTATATTTCATTCAAGTGGTCCGGGTTCAATTCCTATTGAATTCATTTGAGCGCATGATCTGTATACATGACTTGGTGTTGCTAAGTGAGATTCGAAGGTAGGAAAGTTGTAACAACCAAACCAACCCCTACCCAAAATGTGACAAGTGCTTTACACGTTAACAAAATAAAAGGTGGGTATACCCACTATCCTTTTGGTCGAAATGGATGTACAATTTCAAATGAGATGTATACAACAATAATTATCTAAACAACTTCATTGAATAATATTGAATATCAAACACCATAAGAAAATACATATAATAATACTATATGTACTTGCAATTGTTCTATACACAAATAATATATTCTTGCTAACATATATGCAATACCAAAAAATAATATAAAATCAATCAAGTGAACCCTATTTCATGTACTATAAAATTTAAATTCCAATTACTACACGAATAATGACGATGTGCTACTACATTATTACAAAATGTGTAGTACATATATACAACCATATCTTTGGTTATCAAGTGTACGATGCGAGACTCTGGTTGATGACTTCAATTTGAACAGCCGAAATCTTGATCAAGCAATGGATGGTGTCCTTCCTTATAGTAGAACTCCATACTGTCATTAGAGCGTTTGTGTGCTCCCAAATCGGTGGCTCAGTTTCATCGACCTTCCAACGCAAACCTCTATTGCTGTCCCTTCTAGTGTAGTTGTCTTGAACTTCCCTACTTCTTGATGTTGGACGGAAATACTGAATGAGGATGCAATTCAGTTTCTATGGATTACTATTTGGATCTGACAATGCCCTTGCAATCCAAACAGGTTGACTGTCACCATCCGTAGGGCGAACTACAACAAAGTACCCATTGTACAAATCACGCCCCACCCTAAACAATGGTTCTGGACGACCAGATCGAGGCCCAACGTATGCTTCATCCTCTGCAAACTCTTCATAGTCCTCACCATCATCCCCTAATTGATCCACTCGTGTTCGTTGAACACGTGTTTTGGGCCAAAAACCATCCCGCAAAACTATAGAGCTTGGTAACGGTTTTTGCATTGCTACCCTCACATCACGCCAATAGTGAACCAAATGCTCATATCGCCTTCGGTATTCTCCAATAACATCTGCATTACACAAGTTCTCCCAATACTTCTCAAATCCAAATATACCTTTCACAATGTCATTGGCGCCTTTCATTTCCATAGGTTGGATTGGCATTGGTACTCCACGGGGCCACTGACTTTGCCCTTCATCATCTTCTTTCCACAACTTAATGGGCCTACCATTTTTCCCTTTCCAATCTACATCAATGCACTTCAACTTGTACTTCATGACCGGAATTCCATCTGAATCTAGGTAGAACTTCACTTGTTGTGGCTTTATGTGCCCAATTAGAATATCGTCACCATCAATAAATGAGCCAACAATGAACCCCTTGAAATTGGGCACCTCTTCAGTTAGATGTGGGATAGTAGGAATGGATTCTACATCCATGAACGACTTCATGAGTGCAAGGACAGTCGGAAAACTCTCCTTCTTCAAAAGCATACTCCATCTCCCAAACAAAGCATCTATGTCGTCATGAGTATGACCAACAATCATGAAACTCACATACACTTCACGAAAGATCTTGTTCGCAACTAGTAGAGACCAAAAACAATATACATATCTATTTTTGTTGTCCCTGGTGGCATTGTCCATTTGCACGTTCAAAATAGGTGATAATGGCGTTGCTGGAAGTAAAGGTTCTAGTGGCGGGGGTAGTGATGCTAGACACATTTCCTTATCCTTGAGCACTGCTCTAAACAAAGACGTCGCCCCTGCATTTTCAAATAATGTCCTAGAAGCTGACTTTGGTGCTTCTTCAAGGTCTTGCAACAACTTTGCCATTGATCCAATGGTGTAATTTGAATCATGCTTAAAGAGATCCAAACCATAATGTGCATAGCGGACATTAGCATGACCATGCGCAATCATGTCAGTGACGGACATAGGCAACTTCGTTAAACCATCAAGGTCCTTACTTTTATGGGAAAAGACTAGAGAAGTTGTTTTTGCATGATCCATCTTGTTGTGCATGATTGTAAGACATTCATGTGGAGATGTTTGAGACCAATATTGGTTCGCATAATAGAGCTCCCTATGTGCATGAGCAATGGCAAGGTGTTTGTCCAGCCTCGTCAACCACAACAGAGCACTTTCAGACCTAGAAAGAGCACCCTTCACGAGCTCACGTAATTTGTCACAAACAGCGCATCAAGCAAAGTTGTCTCCGGGTTGCTTCACATCATACTCAGGGAACTTAGTAGACCTAATCTTGCTCAAGTTCGATGTTGAAACCTCCTTCAGTCCGAAAGCCACATTCACTTTGTTGATTTTTGCCATCTGACCCTTCCACTGAATCCTAGCCGACAGAATTTTTGACACGATTTTTTCTCGTGATTTGAGTGTGTGGGATTTATGTGGCATGTGATCTGCTTCCTTTTTCAAGATGCACTTCAAAGTTATAGACGCTTGTTCCGTATGTTGCCTTGGCTTCAACATTCCCAAATTACCATGGTCCCTAGCTTCCTGACCATCCTTCATGGCGTATTTTTTGTAGCGATAGAATGTAGACTCTGGAACCCCAGCAATATGCATCCAAGCTCGCATGCACATGTCTATCTCATCTATCATGACCACCCTTCTCCCTCGTGAATCACGATGCATCTGCCTATGTACTTCAGTCTTGAGATACGCTCTATGCTTGAACGTTGAATTTTGGTACATGTGAAGCTGGAAAGCTCGAATCTTCTCTCTTGGAAATGGTTAGATGCAATTTTTACTACAACAAACTTTGCTTGACACCATATTGATGGACTCTTGACTGAGGAGGTCTTTCATTTTGATGCATGTCTCGCGCGGCGGCTTTCGAATAGTACTTGAATATGGTCGGCTACTCTTCGATGACAGTGGATTTGCATGAATCGCTTGGAGACGGTTGTAATTATCCTTGATTGCATAGTCATGCTGACTTGTCCCATGACAGTGCACAAGCTTAATATCCCAGGCTACTAAAGCACGTACCCACTCTTGGGGGATGTCTTCTTCAGAATGAGTCTTTGAGATGTGTACTACCACATGAGTGTCCCCAAGGGAACCATCAACACCGAGGACTAGATCCGAGTTCACACTATGGCAAATGCCTTCACCAACAAGAGTTCCCGCATTGTTGTATAGAGTAACAACACTTGTATTCCAGCATCGTCTTGGAAATCCTTTGCACTCTGGAATGTCAACCTCCATTTCATCTTGCCCTTGCACTTCATCATCAAACCAAACAATACTGTCGAAGGGGACGTCTTCGGAACTCATTTTACCTGTACCTGTACATACGAATAATGTGGTACCGAGTTATACATGAATGCTCTCAAATAAAGAAAATAGAATAAGGTATTCAAATTGACTATAATAGGTAGAGTCACCCTAAATAGGAAACATTGAACAGTACATTAAAAAGTCTAAAAAAAAAAGTCTCGAAGTTATATTCAGATCTGTTAAGCTTGACAAATTGATTAATCTGGTTAGATCGACTCGACCTAATCTGTACAATGTACGAATCAATACCCAGACAATAAAAATAGTAGATCATTGAAATTTCTTAAAAGTATTTTCAACCCATATTCATTAATAACACGATTGACACATCTATGACTTCTCCGGAATGTGTCAATTTAGAAATGGTTTTGTTCATTGGTTGAAAGTGACGTGCAGTTTAGGTCGTCTCGACCTACAAGCGCACAATCAGTTTCTGAGGACTCCATCTTTAATGGACATGAAGATTATCGTTATTTGCAATTACCAACAATTCAATGACATCAATTAAATCAATAAAGCAGGTTAGGTCGACTCGACCTAATCTGTAAAATTACAAAATCAATACCCAGACAAAAAACAAAGTAGATCATTGTTAATTTTAAAAACAATTTAGAAACAATATTCATTAATAACATGATTGACACATCTAAGATTTATCAGGAATGTTTCAATTTTAAAATGGTTTTGTTCTTTGGTTAAAAGAGACGGGAACTTTAGGTCGACTCGACCTAAAAGCGCAAACGAAGTTTCTGAGGACTTTGACTTTGATGGACACCCAAATTCTCGTTTTGCAATTAAATCAATTAAGTCGAGAGAGCAGGTTAGGTCGAGTTGACCTAACCTACACAACGTTCATATGGAGATCTGAATAATAAATAGAAAATAACATATCTGTCAACTTCAAGTGCTCTCATAGTTAAAGTAGCAATTATAGTCTTCGTCCCTTTCAGGTAGACTCGACCTGATCTATATGCATGAATCGAACTATTCTCATGTGGTCATTTAGGTCAACTCGACCTAAATATCCCGGAATATCCGGAAGACTTAGTATTACTTCATTCTGTTCAAGTGTCCACATTTCTCGGTAGTTTTATCGGGGCTATGGAAAACTAAGCTACTCACTCCAACTTCAAATCCGAAAACTGCAACATTGATATAGAAAGTCCAGTAGTCGTCGATTCAATGCAAAACAACATCGACATACAACACAACGAAACAACAGACGAACAATTCATTGTGATAGATTACTCACTTCGAGAAATGAAAACCTAGAATCAATTGACTGAAAACCTCAATGCAAACTACAAAAGTGTTCACATAACCTTACTCAAAACGTTGAACTCTACCTTCACGCAGCTGTTTACACCTACAATCAATGGGGAATGCAGCAAGCAACCTTCAGAAAATGGAACCAAATTGAATCGAAAGGAAGAAATAGCACGCAGAGGAGCAAACAGAAATCGGAAATGAGAGAAAGAATACCCTAACCCAGACATGCATGGAAGTGGATGACTTCTTGGCAGGAAAAAAGAAGCGGCAAGTGAAGAAATGAAGTTCAAATTCTTCAGTGGCTAGCTGTCAATATCGTTTGTTTACTATAAAATCCACTGTGTCGTTTACTTTTTTATTTATAAAAAGGCATGGACAACTATTTTCTATTTAAAAATCTATTACCCTCTTTCTCGTCAACAGTATTGTAGAGATTCATTTTCTATTTCAAAGAAAGTCCTTTAGTTTTGTCAGTTCCACGAAGTCCCTCTCATTAATATGATCAGTGGGACCTTCTTATTACTTTAGGCAACAATATTTTGGGATATACTCAATGCTAATTTTAAGGCAGCATGGACTGCACATAGTACTTAAAGTAGAGGAGTCTATTATGAATTTTTGTCATTACCCGGGGAAAAAAAACATTTTCGTCTCATGTATATATTCCATTCTTCTTACCATTACAGTAGGAACTCCAAATCTTTTTTTTTTAAACTAGAAATATGTTGGGACCACAACTCCATGGAATCCAACGCTACTTTTTCACTATTACGTGTACCTTTTACAGTTTGAGTTTGAGTTTTTTTAGTAACAATTATAGATATAGTTCAAGGTTTTAGGGTTTAGGGTTGGTTTAGGGTTTTAGGTTTTAGGGTTTAAGGGTTTAGGGGTGCAGGGTTCAGGTTTCGTGGATTTTTAGGTCATGAATGGACATTTTTGTCTTACAACTCTTAAGTCAAATTTTATGATGTGGATGATTAGATTTTGTTTTAGTGTAGTGAAGTCCTTTTTATGTAAATTTGATAACTAAATACGCAAATATGGAACGATCCTCATTCCTTTCATTGGAAAAAATTAGAACTTGAAATAATTTAGTAAGGCCTTCTCTTTGGAATTTTTTTTTTTGTAATATGAAGTATTCGAATTTGTATCTTTAGGTGATCATAGAATAGTAACACGTACATGTTCTAAAAGCATAAAGAGTACTTTACAAAGTTTTAGATTATGTTAAGAGCTATATTCATGTTTTTAAAATATATTATGAAGATTCCTAAGAAGTGAAAGATGAGTACACATACACTCTCATTATAGAGACTATACTTATAGGAAACATATAGTTTTTGCAAACAGACATTATACAAGAAAAAAATTTATGAATTACTAATAATTAAATGACAAATGAAGTGATTATTTTAAAGCTATTTGAAAATCTTGTACATATTTAAACCCTATTTCATGATAGGCAAATGAACATGAAATTCATGTGTTCAACAATTGTAGGTAGTTGTATTCTCTTATGCCAATTAGAAAAAGAGTTGGAAGCAATTAAGCAAAAATTGTTTACATATTGGGACATCCAAATTCTAGATTTTTTAATTTATGTCCATTGGTGTAAACTTTGCATTCTTCATATTGTTTCTCTATGCACAATGTAAAATGGTGGAAAAAATAGAATGTAAGTACTATTTATAATTAATGAACACAACTTATAGAAATGTATAATTTCAAGTAGAAACTGTGAAAGGAAGTGACCCAAGGCATTAAAAATATTGACAGTATCTAAAGGTCCTTGAAAGTTGAAGACTGTAGGTAGTACTCTTTCTTTAAATTATATTGTGAGACAAATGACTTAGGCATCTTCTTTACTAAAAGAAAAAATGTTTTAGAGGACAAGACATAGAATTCATAGGAAAATCTATAGGAAATATGTAATCTACATTTTCAAAATATAGGAATTTCTACAAAGTTCTAGGAACATTGATGTTGTAGTATATATGTTTAAAAAATTACAATAGAATCCTACACAAAGATGAAGTATAAGCATAGGCACTTCAAAAAATGTAGCTTGTACATTGAAAAGTTTTTTAGGGACTAGACATTCATGCACACATTCAAATAATGAAGTTCAATTGTAAGTTCAAAATACTAGAATGAGTGAACAATGGTGTAATATTTGCGGTGAAGGTACAATAATTTGAAATGAAGCGAAGTAAATAACCAAAAAATTGTGTGAAAATTTTTTGTTGAACATTAAGTTATTTCACATTTTCATAATGCTAAATAATTAAATAGTATCATGAATTGAGATGCACATAGAAGATTAGGCTTCAAAACATTCTAGAATTAGTAGAATTGGGAAATGCTTGTTTACATACAACAAAACTAAAATTTGTTGTACTCACTAATACCCTGTTCTTCATACTCTCAGACATGTAAGTGGTTGCATGAGTAACATGTGAATCATGTTTTTAGAAGCACTATGGCTTTATATTATTGTTTGTTATTGCAAATATGTTAGCAAGACTAGATTCTATATTTACAAAACAATTGCATGTACATATAGAAGGTTACATATGTCTAAGATAACATAAAATGAATCATTGCATTGCACTATTGCATTCATTCCATTAGAATCCAATCATTCATGGCTTTAGGTGCCACATATGTAGTTATGATGATTTATTGGAAGGAACATTTTGTATTGAGTGCAATATTAGGAAGAAGTAAATGACCAATTGAAATACTTTGAATTTTTCTTGTATACGGTTTAGATTTTCTTTAGTTTTCCCTTCGAAAATGTGGCACTCTACATCTTTCTTCTTACTTCATTACTATAATATCTACAAAATTCCTTTTTCTAAATTTGTGCTTATTGTAAAAATTTACCTTACATTTATCACTGTAGCGAGAGTGACCCTTTCATAGAAAAAGAACTAAGCTCGTAATTCTTCTATTCATTTGAATGAAATAAAAATTATTTATTCCAAGGAAGTAATTATTTTGTAACTAGTAAGCTCTCATACTACCTTCAATATGGTCTACAGTGAACTTTGTATATTTTATGGTGGGTAAGATAAAGGCTACTGTAAATCTATGTTGATTCCATATTTTCCCACTTCATAATTCCATGATGAATTCCATTATGAAAGAAAATGAAACTAGTAACTATGAGATAGCTTGAAACGTTTTGCACATTGTGTGGAGCAACATGTTCCCCTATTTTTTACAAGTGCTCTACATTTATGATTTCATCAATCTTAGTACTCAATTTCAATGTGCTCTCATTCATACATACAATAAAGCTATTATTGCAAAGCAATGAAGAGTTCCAATAATAGAATTTAGAAAGCAACTTCCTCAACGGTTAGTACCATCAAAATAAAAGAAAGTGAAATGTACTTATTTTGTAATTCCTATAAAGAACTTATATGCATGACTTGAATAGTAACACTACAAATGCCCTACACCAAAGTGCATGCAACATTCATTGGTAAGCATTTTCCAAGATTACATAGTACGGTGGAAGCGTGACGTAAGGGTTTCTTTTATTCACTAAATTGACATAATTGCCTACCTTTTAAAGATATTTCCCATAATTCTTATTTCAATATGTTCCCATGTCTACGAAAAAATATAAAGAATTATAATGCATTTGAAGATTGCTTATTATTTAAAGTAAATTTCATACCCACACCCTTTCAATTACACAAAAAATATAGAAGATTTAAATTAGGTGACGTCACCCTCATATCTTGTACATTTGAACCATATACAATTTTTTACTATTACTACTATATAGAAATTTACTAATTTAGTACTTGGTATAGTTATTATTGTCTACTCTTGAAACTTCCTGTTTACAAATGCACCTATATGTACATTGGAAGTTCCTCTTCACTTTAGTATATGTACAGTAACTTTCCAGGGGGTAATGTCCCCTACTTCTATACCCGTAAACGTCATGTTCGATGTGTATTGGTTCATAAATGACAAATAATTTGTCTATGTAGTATGAAACTACAACTATTCATTCCTAGAATTTTGTATAGAAAGGAGAGACATTCTAATATGTTTTAACCTCTATAGTAAAGCTTTATTTTTTTTTGAATGAGGTGATGTCATATGGTTTTGAAAAGGTTGATTTCCACGATCCACACTTTCTTCTTTAAATGTTAAGCCAACCGAATTTTAGTATGGTAGCTAGTGGTAATTTTGTGCGTGTTCTAACAATTGCCCTAAAGGTAGAACAAAAAGTGTTCTTTTGACATTGTGGAAACTGTGCCTTTGATGATGTCCTTCATACATGGACGTGATTTGAAATGGTGTAGAGCACTTTTGGAGTTGAGAATGGTGAAATTTTAAACCATACCTGGAGAATTTATAAATGCAATCGTAGAGTTAATGAGGCTCTTATAAAATTTTCATTTGAAGTTTAGGAGTTGTCTGAGCCTAATCAACAAACCTTGAGAACTAATTTTATAATCTAATTTGCGAAAGTTGGCATGTGTGCCAAGTTTTGTATCCTCCTAGGAGCATATATGAACCAAAGGGAGGCCACCTAAAATTAAGGCACTCACATTTGGTAGGTCTCATTGCACCATTCAAGGACAGATGCTTCACTTTTATTGATGTCTTTTATGAACATAAATAGCACCCTATGGCAATTCTATTTAAAAAATCATATTTAATTGAACAAACTAGCAAAAATTATGAAAAATTGCTTCTCAATTCATTTTCTCTTTTATTACTCTTTAAAATTCATCTAAATTGTTCAAACCACAATTTTGGACTGTGGAAGCAAAGACGCTCTTAAATGAACAATTTTTGCACCATCTACCTCATTGAATGTACATATGTCCTATTTTGTATGGGGTGGGTATGTTTTCATGGGTATGGAAGCACGGGTACATTCTTCGTGGGTAAAGGGGCACCGGGTATATGGGGCGGGTATGTAGGCGGGTATGGGTTGGGCGGATACGGGTAGCTTGGCATCGCCACTAGGGTTTGGGGCTCCTAGCGTCGCGCTCTTGCTCTTGGAAACCTTTGTGCTCCTCATCGCACTCCTGCTTCCCCCTCGTTGTGTTGTGCTCCCTCCTTGTCGTTGCTCCTGCTCTTCACTCCTGTCTCCTGCTCTCCCCTCGCCGCTCCTGCTCCCCCCTCACTGCGCTCCCCCCTTGCTGCTCCTGCTCTCCCTTCTCCCCTCGTCGCTGCTACTCCCCTCTCGCCGCACTACTACTGCTCCTCGTCACGCTCCTGCTCCCCCCTCGCCACGCTGTTGTTGCTCCTCGTCGCGCTGTTGCTGCTCCTCGTTGCGCTCCTGCTCCCCCATCGCCACGCTCCTGCTCCTACTCCTCGTCGTCGCTCCTGCTCCTCGTGTTGTGCTCCTGCTGTTGGTATTGCTGTTGGTGTCGCTGCACGCTCTCTACAAATTGCATAGGTTTGTTTTGTCTCTCTTTTTGCTTTGAATGTCATTCAAATTTGTAGTAATGCTTTAGTAAGTTTTTTTGTTAGTATTTGTGGTATTTGTATCTATATGTTTGGGGTTTAGGTTGAGGGTTTAGGGATTCTGAAGTCCACTTTCATAGTTCAGTTGTTTTGGATTGTCCTATGAAGTTATGTACTTTGTGTCAAGGTGTTTTGGATTATGGGGGTCTGAATGTGTATGAATGTCTGCTTGAATATGATAACGAAATGCTTGAATGCAATGACATACATTCAAAGTACCATTGCATTTGGTGTAGGGTTTTGGTAGTTCATTGTATTAGAGTAGATTCATGAATGCATAGCAGCCTTATAGTATTGCATTGTGCTATACAATGTTCATCTGAATTTAGTGTAAAATGAGATTGCAATGCACTGAGTGAGAGAGTGTGTTTTTAAAACATAGTGATCGGATTTCGCCTTCAATTCTCCACAATTTGACATCCACTATGAAAAACCTGTAGGACTATTTCGCTTGGAAGCGGATTATTCAAGAACAAATTTGTTTTCTATAGATTTACCAACAGATTCACTTAGATTTTGCTTGCCGTGAACCAGATTGACCTTCACCAGCCAAGGTAATCCTTTCACCAATGCATTTTAGGTTGATGTCACTTTAGGTCGATTGTTCTTGTAGAGGCTTCGGAAATTCATTCGTGTAATTTAATCACACAGACGCGAAAACAGGGCGTCGTTTTAGGTCGGGTCGACCTAAAATGCCACACATCTCCCCAGTTGTGATGATACACTATCCACCTATCTTACATAAAAAGGAAGGCTGAACACCAGAACACCCTCAATCATGTTGAAAGGAGAACAATTCAGGTCGAGTCGACTTAAAATGACACAAATGCACTTGCTCCATATAGGTAATATTTTCAAATATGAAATACTACTGAAACGACTAAATAACAATTATCCCAAATTAAATGTAAACATTTAACAACTCAAGTCGAATCGACCTAAAATGTCCTCACGAAGAATCTCATAACATAAATATCCGTAACTAACATAGATGCATAATACCAAATAGGTTGTTCAAATATATTGAGATTTGTAACGTATTCTAAAAAGAAAAGTAACTTCTTACAAAATAAATATAACAGACATAAAACTGATTAGGACGAGTCGACCTAACCATTACGAAACGAAAATGCACTGAACTAAAATCCTAAATATAATAAGAGACATCAACAACAATGTCCCGAAATTCTATGATATCCTAACTAAGTTAATACGATTTAGGTCAAGTCAACCTAAATCAACGTACAGCTAATACGATATTTACAATTGAAAGCAGAATGGAAGAGTAGGTTCAGAAGCTTGAAGTCTTTTACAAGCGACTTGATATTAAGCAGGACGAGGAAGATGGGGACGATTTCGAGAACGATGGGGATTACTAGGAATTCCAAGCACCAGAGAAGATGGACAAATGGAGCCTCAAGATAATTCCCTTCAAAAATCTCATTTGCTTTTCTGCAAAGTATAAGGATAGTGAACCATATTATCCAATCTCCTATGATGAAAAGATCAAATACATCGCCCAAGACGTCGGATCAGTAATCAAGATCCATTGTGTCACTGTCAAACGGGGTTGAAGGATGAGGAGCAGTACCACTTCACAATTGTGCTTGACTCAGCAAAAATTGATTTCAATATAACCCCTTTTCTAGAGTCTCTCTAGCCAATAGAGTACAGAACTGAAATTCCAGAATTGGAAAGGAAGGTTGATTCAAACTTTTTCAAGAATGCTACTGGGAAGTTGTTTAGTGGAAAACAATTGTGCAATCGATTGCAGACACTTTTCATTGACTTTGCAGTATTGACAGCAAAGCTTGACCTCAAACGAAAGGAAATGGTCTCTCGCTCAATATCGCACGACGTGCCAAGCTAGGGAGAGGGCCAAAGATCTATGGGAACTCTAGGGATGCAACAAAGTTGTGGTACGCGGAGAAGTAAACAAGCCGCAACCCCTCCCATGGGAACAAGGAAGAGCAACCTGGCTCTCTCCTCGGGGAGACGAGGGGGAGAAGGTGCTCCTTCAATTTTAGTTGCTGGAGAGCAAAGCTTCACGTCTGCTGTTACAAACGTGCCAGAGGCACATGACCCCAAGCACAAGCATGACTACAAACAGTCAACAAAGGCCTATAAGAATTATTGGACCTCTTGTATAGACGCTTACATTTTTGAGATAAACGAAAAGAAGTCGATCTCTGTAGACCAACTCATTCCCGCACCATTGGAAATGAACATCTACAGTCACAAGCAAAGGCTAGTAGCGGATGTGTTGCACTATTTAGTGCACATGCCGAATAAATCCACGAAGCAAACACTGTGTGTCATGCCGGTCGGCCAGACTGTGAAGCCGGGACCTACATCTTGGGACACCATCAAGAAGGGAGAGTTTTACCTCATCAATGGTCAACATAGTGTAACCGCCATCAAGATGATGGTGGACATGAACCTGGATGAGGAGATCGTCAAGTACTTCCGGAATTGGGATTGCTAAGTCGTATGGTCAAATGACAACGAGAAGCTGAGGTCCATTTCCGCATACTATAATAGAGTAAATCATTTTGTTGCGATGAAGCCGTCTTGGTCAACAAACATCCTAGGTGCGAGAACTGTGTGGGAGAACATGGGGAGGCCTAGAAATCCCAAGGAAGTTGTACTTGTTGGCACTCTCTCCAGTGCCAGACGCAATGCAGAGAACAGGGCCAACTCCTTGAGATTCAAGGTTAGTGATTACTTTCTTGTAATATGGGGATTGTAAATGCATTTTAGATTGAGTCGACCTAAGTTGGCTTTGGACTTATGAGACCTGATTTGCATTGTGTACAGGAGTTTACAAAGGCCATGAACAAGCGTTTCGCTATACTTGATGTCATGAAGTCTCAGAAAGCCACTCGTGGGAAGGGTGGTGAGGAGAAGCTGAAAATCACGAATGAATTGAAGATTATCACCGCTCCCGACAATGTTTTCAATTTGTGGAGTGAGGTCATCTCCAGTGCTGCACACGGAGAGCTCATAGACCCGGACACGCTGCTAAAATTTAATGAAAGGCCGGGCTAGAAGTCTAAAAATAGGAATTTGACGCATGAATTTTTCAAGTGGCTCGGAAATCTCTCGCTAGCTAATCTTGCAAAATTTGCGAAGCACATTCTTAATCAGCAGGCAGGAAAGCGAGACCAGCCATACTCGAAGGTGACGATGAAAATGATATCATCTCTGCTTGAGAGCTGCTACACTTGCAAGGAGTGGGTTGAGCGGCGGAAGAGGGAGTATTTGGTGAAGAAGGAGCTTCACCTTCTGGACCCGACACTTGGTCTGTTGAATGCATTTGACGAGCTGAACGTTGAGAAGTGGCGAGAGTTCAAGTCTACTCGGAACATCACTAGCGCTACAATGAATGTGCTACTTGAGCAACCTGGCGATGATTATTGGAAGGAGGCCAAGCAGACGAAGTCGAAGAATAAGAATGCCGAGGAAATGTCACCCTATGCTGCTGAATTCTTCAAAGTGTTTCTAGAGAGGAGGTCGAACTTTGAGAAGCTGCTCTCCGTTGCTCATTATTGTCCATACGATATCAGCAATGACATGCATGCTGGCTAGCCAAGAGGTGCATGGAAGGAGAATATAGTGGAGGATGTAAGGTTTGGAGTGATTGACTTTGAATACACTCCTGGCGTCCTCAACAAGCTAAAGTGCAATCCAACTATGCCATACTTCTTCACCGTTCTTAAGTCGTTTCAAGAGAAGAAGAAGCCATTGTTGGAGGAGATCGGGACATGGCTCTTCATCTGCTCGGATTTAACCAAGCAAAACCAAGCTCTACATTACGTGTAGAGCAATGAGGTGCTCAAAGAGTATCAAATGGACTACTCTGGCTATTGACTAGCACGGCATGAGAGGATGGGAGATTACTCCCCAAACAACAGTAAGGTTGTGGAGAAAGTTTATCTTACCTTCCTGTAGAGTCCTAACAACATTGTTCTCATGACCCCAAAACCTACTTACAGAGCATGAAATACTGACGTGTTCAATAAGCCAAGGGCCTATAATGAGCTACGTTATAGAATTAATAATACGGAGCTGCAGATGGAATTCTACCTCGGAATTCTCAAAAGGTTTTGCTTTACGAGGAGGAGTGTTATGTCCTTGTTTGTCGGCGCCAAGTTCACATGCGCAGCAATGGTATGTTGTTTTAGGTCGAGTCGACCTTAATTTGCATTTGCAATTTTGAGTTGGAGCACTCAAACATGCTAATTTCATTACTATCTAAAAAAGAAGGCTCTGATACTGTTATTCTGATTGGTAATGAACATCAGAATTTGCCAATGACATTCAATTATGGTTACTTGTTTAGGTCGAGTTGACCTAAGATGTGCTTATTGAACCGAATCCTATTGTTTCCCTTTGTGTGATTTTCAAATGAGCGGCCTTAATGTCTACGCTATGGGAGTCTCCAATGAATCAGCAATGTGGACTGACATTGTGGAAATGGCCAAGTCGCTGGACATTAAGGACTTCGAGCCAAACGGGTACTTTGTCGATGAATCCAGATTCAGTTGGAAACCTATAGGTGCGTCAACACCTACATCAAGCAAGAGAAAGGGAAAGTCGGTGTGGGACCGATCCTACACGCCTTTAGGTCGGGGTGGTGGATCGCAATGGGAGAGTATGGATTTATCCTTCGACACAGAGGCCGATGACGATGATCTTGATGCGGACGACGTGCAAGAGGAGCAATGTACGCCACTAGCGCGGCTATCACAAAGCCTTCGAGGGTCGTCTGCTTCGTCGGGGCCCCCTATGGAGAGGCAACCAACTAGCACCCCGCCTCCAACCATGGGTGAGAAAAAAAGGAAGAGAGCCACCTATCGCGATGTGGATCTTCAGGCTGAGATAGCGCAGCTCAGAGCGGATAGAGTGAAGGATTAAGCTGATTCTTTGGAATTTTATGCGAAAACAAATAAACGAATGGATATGTTCCAAAACTTCATCATAGCGGCAACAAAATGTCAAGATGACCAATTTTCAGCCATTCAAAATCAGCATGCAGGGATCAAGCTGTTGGCTTCATTGCCACCATTGCATGAATCTGGCCAGTTGATGATCCAGGGTCCCCTTACAAGTTCTATCAACAGCGGGGAATCCAGTCTTGCTCATCCCAACGCTATTCCTCCCGGTTTGGCTCCGACCTCCTTTGTTGTCCCAGCTCCTCCTCCTCCAAAGGATGATCGCCTCGTAACTCCAACTCCACCAGCAGAGCCTGAGGATGAAGGGACGCAGGTGGATGCGACACCCCTATCGTCCACTCCTGCTCAAGGTGCGGATGTTTTTGTTGTCAGAGAAGGCTTGGTGGCGGACCTCGACCAGAATGAGCTCTCACCCAGCATGAATGCACTAGTAGGTTGTAATTTATATTCACTCAATGTCAAGTGTATAGTTAGGTCGACTCGAGCTGATTTGTAATATAGAGTTTTTTGTAGCGGTCTAGTGGAAGACGTTTAGGAGCGGAGGGGCCTTCCATTTTGACACAAGACTTATAGTGGAAAGAATTATGGTCATGAATTCTTCATTTTGAACATCAATTTTGAACATCAATTTCGTATTTTAAATTCCAATGCGATTGAATGGAAGTATGTTCTCAATATCTTACAAATTGCCTCTCTATATATTCCTCTGTTGTAGGCCTTGTCAATGTGTTGAAAATGCCTTCATCCTCTGTTGCCCCAACGTTCCACTTGCCTCTTCCACCGTCACCTGTTCCCATTTCCCTGGAGACAAATTTATCTCCAATGCTAGGTGCAGTGACATCGCATCCGAGGGATGAAACTACAACAAGACCGTGTCCAAGAGATGATGACACCTCTATTCCCGACGATGTGCTCCTGGAGGTTAAGATTCTTGATCCAGTCACTGTGGCGCTGGGAGATCTATCAGAGCCGAGAGTGTCCTCTCGACAACAGGTACATTGTGTTGCCTTCGATATTCTTGTATAGAGATTCTTGTCGCGAGCCGTAATCTTAGAAGTCACCATGTTCGTATTTATGAAGGTATAACTATATAGAATTTTTGAAAATATCTAATAGGTAAAAAGGATTACAGCACTCTTAGCCTAAACAACTCATTTAGACTAAGAGAACACTCCAGCTAATCCGTAACAGGATCCAAGCCGGATCCGGATTCCGGAAAGCCGGATAGCAACAGTCTATGGTCTAGACTTTTGGTCTAGAAATTAGGGACCTGTTACGGGTAAACGGTCTGCTTTACGAATGGTCGGTATTTGGACGGGTACTTAACCCCGCCCCTCTCATTTCTTCTTCCTCTTTCTCCACAATTGTTTTGTGCATGCATAGTTGAGTGAAAGAGTGGTGAGTTAGTGCTCGGGTAAAAGGTGATAGTGTCTTCAGATTTCTGAGCAGTGTGAAATGGCAGAGGGAGATATCCGGAAGACCTTGGTCAGCGGCCACATGGTTTGTCCAACCATTCCGGAAAGGCTGAGGGAGAGATCACAGTTAGAAGACGACCTCAATGAGATAGGGTGTGTTGGTCTGTTCATGCGGCCATGGACCGTAAAAAACAACCGGATGATCCAGGAGCTAATTGTAGGAGCGTCAAACCAGTATGAGTTGACAGTGAGAGGAAGGCCTCAAACCTGGACTGATGAAGTCTGGGCTAAGGTTTACAGATTTCCTAAAAAGGGATCCGGTCTAGCTTTCCAAATAGACAAGTTTACGGTAGGAAAGTTCAAGAACGCGGCCCATTCCAAGGAGGGGTATGCGATTAGTGACTACCTGGATGCACGACAGAGGCATGTCCTAGAGTTCTTGATCCCCATCCTGTATCCGGAAAAGCCTACCCGGGTTACAGTTACGGTAGTCAACACCATCTTTGGTACTTTTGAAGGTAGACTAGTCAGTTGGGGCAAGGTGATTGGATCAGTAGTCACCAAGCTTGCCGCCAACGTGGGAAAGGGAAAGACTAGCCCCATAGGGCTGTATCTTTTCCATCTCTACCACCACGCAAAGCTTCTCAGTGATGCGGAAATGGTGGAGTACAATACCGAAGCAACCATCCTCCAATACCACCTGAAGAAAGAAGTAACAGCCGAGCAGCCACCGGTAGAAGAGGAGGAGGATCCGGAAGAGGACAAGCAACCCTTGGAGCGAAGGCACTGGAAGTCGACGGATCCGACATCTCGGGGGAAGTTTCCGACTTAGCAGAAGATATCCGAGGAGGAGGAAGGAAGCATATCCGGGTTCTTCAAGACCAGGTTCAATTAGGTACTCCAAGCGCAAGAGTACCATGAGAACCTGGCGGATCTACTAAGGAGGATTAGCCGGGAGTTGAAGGCGGATTCGGAAGACATCCTCGACGCTTTGAAGAAACTTCCAAATCCGAAAGTCCTCGAGCGGAAGGACAAGCAGATCGTAGCCCTAGAGAAGGAGAAAGCGAATCTTCAGGCAAGACTGAGCTGGGCGCAAGGGGAGATGGCTACAGCAAAACAAAGGGAGAAGGAAGCCCTGTCGCTGTTGAAGAACTTATCCGGGTTAGTAGACAAGCCAGCCAACATGGTGATGAAGGCAGCTCTAACCTAGAGCCGGTTGACTGAGGAAGGACACCTCACCGGATCCAAGGTGATCCGGATACTCGTGGACTTCTCCTCACGGATGGAGCTCACACTAAAAGAAATGAGGTAGTTGCTTGGGCGGATTGACCCCAACCGGGTAATGGACTTCTCCAACTTTTCGGAGATCCATTTCGACACGAAGACTCCCGTCAAGCTCACTGCCTCAATGCCACTACTGTCGAAACCGGAAGCCCCACGGGAGACTCTCCAATACTCGACGAAACCCTTCTCCAACTAGTTGGAGAAGACAATCCGGAGGAGTATGAAGATAGCGCCCGAGCCAAGCAAGCAGCCGGATACTACACGGGAGTTGGCACCTCCAGAGATTATGGTTTCTCCACTTGTCCCAGTATTCCATCTTCCGGAGAAGGAGCCGCTTCCAACACCTCACACCCAAGCCCATGGCGAACTAATAGAGTGGATTGGGGGATTGTTGAATCCGGCCCGGTCTCATCCGGAGGAATTCGAGCATATGCTGGAGGAGCAACAAACAAGAAAGGAGATTGAGCCGATTGTGTTGGATGAGACATCTCCAGGCGAGGAGAAGGAGAGGGAGATAACTCAGATTGAGAAATCTGAGGAGGAAGAGTCCCGGATCGGAGGACGAGGACGAGGAAGAAGTAGACTACTCTCCTCCGGAAATCCGGAAGATATAGACCCGGGCAGCCTTGCGGATGACACTGCTCAAGGCAACTCCGAAGGCAACTCCAAGATCGTCTACAAGAGCACCAGCGAGTCAAGGCGGGAGGAGCCAAAAGAAAGCGCGGAAGGGGAAGTAGATAGGATCTTTCTTTAGGTAGATAGGATTTTAATTTTGAATCGGATCCGGATTTCCAGATGTGGGGCCGGGTTCCAGATTTGTAGGATCTCACTTTTCCGGATTTTTCGGAGTGATTGTGAGTGGTCACCTGGATTTCCGGGTGGCCTTTTTGCCTTTCTAGCTTTGGATGTTTTTGAAGTTTTAAAGTGTGAGGCGAGTTGTTTGCCTCTCATTCCATCCTAGCATTATAGTTTTTATCTTGTCATCCTTATTTTAATTTGAGCCACCAAGTGGACCCTCAGGGATTGATCTGTCATATATCCAGCTTCCTTGTGTTGCCTTGTGAGTGTGTGAAGTGTAATTGAGGAGGAGGAAAGGAGGAATCCGGATCTGAAGGGGCTTGGATCTGAATTATGAGAGGAGAGTTTGTGTCGTAACCTAGATATGAAATTGTAGTCTTGAGCACGTGTCTTTAAACTCCCGGAACAGGAATCCGATTAGGAGTGGTGTAGGTGTGTGTCCGGAATGCCAGGGAAGGTTCCGTGTGGAGATAAGCAACCACCAGCGGAAGAAAGCCACATACCACTTACCGGAAGGTCAGCCAAACCCTAGGATCAGTCTAGTAAACGATTAACAATCCTCGAGTCAGTTCCGGTTTCTGTTGGTCTGTTGTTGTAGTGGGCAAGACTTGTTACGGCTCTAAGTGACCTACCTTCTGGATTGGCCATCCAGATAGTTGTGAGAGTATTTCCGGTTGGACCTAGTGCAACACTTGGTCTAAGTGTGTTTTGTGTAGTTTAGAAAGAGAAGAGAGTGTGAGGAATACGAGTGGTGAGTCCCTACCCCTCTATACAATCAAAGGTGGACCCTTTGAGGGTAAAACAGAGGTAACAAAAAACAATATTTGTGAGTAAAGAGACGAATTCGGATTCCGGATTGGTCTAGATCCGGATTTGATTCTGGAAAGAGAGTGCTTAAGTTGGTAGAACGGATAATCTAGGCTTGCAACAACATATTAGAATCCCCTAGGACAATATTTCAAGTTAGTTTATACGTTTGGATGTTGTAAATGGTATTTACTACATTCTACGCATACGACAATTCCATTCAACGTTAGGGGTGTTCCTTTCTTCTATCATTGATTTTTTATCCTTCATTGTAGGTTGCCATTTCGTTTCGCGTGAAGTCCAAAACTCATCCCGTAGGGTAGTAATTGGCTACAAATGTGGCCATTTGTTAGCAAGGATCAGATCCTCCATGTCGTCGTGGAGAATTGTCGAATGAAGTCAACGTTCCATTGAGGTCCAAGGTGACAGAGAAATGGCTCAACGTCGTCTTGGA
The DNA here is from genome assembly GCA_963920665.1 of Straminergon stramineum. Classification (NCBI taxonomy): domain Eukaryota; kingdom Viridiplantae; phylum Streptophyta; class Bryopsida; order Hypnales; family Calliergonaceae; genus Straminergon; species Straminergon stramineum. Next base: position 17,188,737 of record OY987273.1, read on the forward strand.
CCTGAATGGATTATTATGTGTCTGCGAGGATGCTAAAGTGAAGGGTTGGGTGAGGCACGTCGGTGACGCATCACAACCTCACTTCGCCACGATTCCTGCAGTTGTGGGGCCGAAGGCTATGTACGTCCGGTTGGGGTGCGCACAATTCCTACATGACTTACGCCAAGTAGCTTTCGTTTCGGTGTGGAGCTCAATGAAGAAGTCCACAACCAAAGAAGTCTATGCATATCTCTTCTGGGATCTGGGAATGCCCTTCCTTGTACTAGGACAAGATTCATGCACGAAGCTCAAGTGCAGGGATGGTCCAGGTCAAGTCACCACATTCAAAGAGCCAGGGACAAGCAAGGAACTTTTCCTAAAAAACCTTGATACGTTGTTCAATGGCTCTTATGGGAATTTCACGCCCGAGAAAACCATTGCAGTGGACGACAGTCCCGTTAAGCATGTCATGAACAACGCAGAGAACGTCGTACTCCTGGACTCTTGGAGTCATAAGGGGGATGGTCCGAAGGACTCATTCCTTTTGGACGTTCTTCTTCCTTGGTTTAGGCGTGTGCACGACGCTCGAGATCAAGGGCTCAAAGCATTTAGGGGGAATAGTAAGGGGAAAATGGGGCAGAAAATGCTGTGCGACAAACGGAGTCGTCGAGAGTATAATAGGATTATGGAAGTGGTCAGAGTGTCCTTGACTTTGAAATAGGATACTTCTGTTTCCATAGATCAGGTCCATTTGAGCTACTAGGAATTCAGATCGGGATATTTCATTCTTTGCGCATTTTAGGTCGGATCGACCTTATTTGTATATAGTCATTAAGCACGTTCGTTTCAAGTTTGTCCAATCCAATTTCTGTAATAAATGTTGATTTGATGTTTGTCAATGGGAGACTCAATGTTGTCGTTCAGGTTGCTTTGACCTGATGTGTTTGTCTATGTTTATTGGATAAGTCCATTGCATGCTGCTCGTTTGTATTACTAGTTGTGAATCCCTCTAGACTTCTTACGTGGAGAAACTCTAAGCGCCGCTTAATAGCAGAGTTTCGACAACGCACCATCTCCATTCCAAGATGCCAATCTTCCATGTGCAGCATCAATGGACTCCGTCTTGGACTACAGCCAGAACACTATTCTCAACACAAGGAACTTCCTGTGCTCGGCAGCCATTGCCAATTCGACAATGGACTTCTCAATCGGGCCCATAGAAGACGGGATCGTAGACAGTTTGCCTAGTGGAGCTCCTTGGCTACCGAAATCATGCTCACCTTGTCCTTTAAAATCCAGAGATCCTATGGCTTCCAAAATATCACCATTTGCCTCGGAGAGAATGCCACAAAGAAAATTGTATGAAGACGTGGGAATTCCAAATTCCACAATGGAGACGAAGAATCCCCTACCAATGGAAGCATGCAAACAAGTTCTCCATGTCCGATATCATGGGCCTCCTATTCCTCGTCCGTTAGCACAATGTCTAGGTGTACGGAAGACCAAGACGCACGATGGAGTGCCACCCAATAGATATGCTCCACTGGTTTTCGATGCTTGGGATCGAAAGATCTTATGACTCCAACAGCTTCAAGGGCTAAGGGAATATAAGAAGAATGATAACGGATACAGTCATGGACCCGAAATTATGAAGGCCATGGAACTACTGAAGAGTAAATCGGACATATAGATGTTGTTCATATTTTAGATATAGAGTCTATACATACATGTAAGCATTATGCAAATATGTAGATATGTAGTTACTTACAACTCAATGATGGAGTGAATCATACTCACGGTAGTTATAGGCATTGTCATGATCTTTTTGTGAATAGGAACTCAAAATCCATATAGGAGTTGTATATGACAATCAAATGTGATTATACATACAAGAGTTTCTAAAAATAGAATCACCTTCGACCATATTCTTCAGTACTCTTCCATGAGATTAGAGGGGTCTTGCGTGAATTTGTGTGTCAAAACTAGTGCTCCATACCTCTCATTTCATTGGAAATCTCTCATTTTAATGAATATTGTGTTATTGCAAATTGTCTTGGTCCTTTAACGATAGTTCCGAGGACACCCAAAAAGGTACCTCACCAAAATTGTACAATGATTCTGGACTTGAATGGAGTTATCCTTCACAGGTCATATTTCCATAATAAACTTCATATTGAGCGTCGGTCGGGTATAACAACCTTCCTTAATTGGTTGCGTGGAAAAGCGCAAGTTGCATTCTGGAGCAGTGTAACTCCCTGAAACATGAACGACTTGTTAGACATTGTCTTTGTAGATACTTCCTTTGGTCGTGGAGATGTAATTTGTCTAGATCAAGAGGCATGCACAAAGACCAAGTACAGGGCCCTAGCGGCACCGCATAAGCCAATCTTTCTAAAGGATCTTACAATTTTTGCGCAGGCTGTTGGTTTATTGACACTAGAGAACATTCTGCTAATTGACGATAGTCCAGTAAAGAACGTCATGAATGATCCAGACAATGTTGTTTTTCCTGAGTCCTTCTGCGGTGATTCCAGTGACAACTACCTTCGTATGCAGTTGATCCCTTGGCTTGATGGTCTTTTTAAGTCAAATTAGAAGGTGCTAGTGTATGTGAAGAATAACTCGCTTTTTGGCAGACAACAGGGTGTCGACCCATTATCCAATGAGGGCTTCACAATCATTACCAGAGTAGTGTATTGATCCCCGTTTTCCTCAGGCTTCATCGGAAGATCTCCTGTTATTGTAAATTCTAATGTAAAACATTGACATTGTACATAGGCCTCAATACATATTGATAATGAGATTGTAAATAATTGCACTTTTACACTGACTATAAGAGAGAGGTGACTATCAATGAGATTGTAAATAATTGCATTTTCCATCCAATGTGAATTGCATATTACTTGTTAAGAAATGTAAAGTAATTGCACTTTTATTCTCATTGTGAATTGCATTTGTTTTTTTCTCCTCAATTTTATGATTTATTTGTATTCCATCCAAAGCTTTTTTCCTGTGCACGTCATTCCTTAGCTATTCTTCACATTTCTTGTACAAAGATACTTAAATGGTGGATAGTTTCCAGAATTTACTTGTAATTTGTAATTTACCTCTACAACATTCCATTTGAGAAATGGTGAGTTTCCCTATTTTCAGCTAGTACTGGAAATGGTTCTCCGGAGTTCTGTCTATTCTTACTTCATGGGGAGATCTCTTGTTTCTTACAGGTGCTAAAAAATGTGATTGACCACTCTTACTTCATCCGGAGATCTCCTATTGTTAGAAGGTGCTGAGCAATGTGATTATCCGCTGTCATTTCATCGGGAGATCTCCCGGTGCTGACAAGTTCTTTGTGAACTGAGTATCCTCATGAGCTTCATCAGGAGATCTCCCGTTGTTTGGAGGTTTTCCTTATCTAATGAGTTTGGTCAACGCAGAAGGCGGTTCCCGTTGTTCTTACAAGTGCTTTATGCGTGGAAGGTGGCATTTTGTCATGACCCTCATCACAAGGCGTGCCTGTGCCACCTTGGTGAGCAAGGGGGACATTGGGGGTGACGCCCCAAGCCTTGCAAGAGATGAGGTGAGGGGACTAGGAGTCCCGAGCGATCAGAGCAATGTAGCGCTCTGATCCGGACGAATTTGGGGGCGTGTGATACGTGCTTGGAAAGGTATTGAGAAGACTCTTCTATCCGTCCAAAGAACGCGTGATTTGGACTTGCGAGTCAAAAGTTATGGGCGTTCAAAGTTGGGGGTGTCCCGGTCGCGCCAAGAGTGTCCCGAATCTTTGGAGGGCGATATCTTTGCGATTACTTGTCCGAATGGAGCAAGTGAGTAGTCCATCGGCATCTACGCGTTGCGTAGATGTCGAAAATGGGGTCGCATGTGCGATTTGGATCCCGGACCGCAAAGTTATGCCGGGTGGAAGTTTGGGAGTCCCAAACTAGTGCGAATCGGGAGAAACGGGGTGGTCTTCCAAAACCAAAGGGTGTTTGGGAGTCCCCCTTGACATACAAGGGGGGGGGGGCTGCCAAATCCTGCAGAGAGTACTATGAGGAGGGATGGTCTCCCTCCTCACTCCCGGATGGTGCCATGGTGAGCCTAAGTGGCCCCGGGTGGTGAGGTTAGTGTTGGAGCCTCATCACCACTTGTGTGTTACCATGGAGTGCTTGTGCACTCCTTGATATTGGTTGGGTGGTGTCCCACTCCACACTAGGCTATGGTGTGAGTCTCGTTTGGTGAGTCCCAAAATGAGTTGGGTAGGGCCTAGTGGGGAGTTGGGTCCCATTCAAGGGCGGTTAGCACCGGTGGGAGTAGTGCCTCACCGAGTGCTTGGACATCAATGGAAGTTCCGCCCCATGTCATCAAATGACATGCCCGGTGTCTTGTGGGAGTGAAGTATGGGAAGGAAAGGATTGGGAGTCACAGAGGAATGGAGAACCCCGTGACTTGAGTTGGAACCTAACATTGTGGGTGTGTGGCATGTGCAGTGTTAGGAGAGCATGAACCTTAGTGGCACTAAGCTGTTAAGTATTTGGAAAGTGAGCTTAAGGTGGTAAGTGTTACTAAGGGGCGTGACACATTTTGGATCTTCTACGGAGAATCATCGTACCTACTAGTTTTCATGGCTTTCTTAAACAAACCGTAGTGAATTACTAAAGCTTATCTTAGGTAGCCCTAGAGAGTGCAGCATTCTTTGGAATCAAACTATAGTTCTACTTGAGTTAGATCCTCTTAAGTAGCCACAAGCTCATGTGGTAGGACCCTCCATACTTGTGAGGGATGATCTTCTTCCTTTGAGATGGGAGAGTCCATGCTATGGAGTAAAAGAGCTAATTGCTTGAACTTAAAATAGAGTACAAGTAGAACGTCCTTCAGTCATGGTGATTATGCAGTGAGTGTGGTTTATGCATTCAGAGAAGCCATAGGGCCACTTGTCATTTCATTTTCAATCATGCACCCACAGTCTTTTCATCTTGAATCATGGGCATGGGCCATGGATTGTCCACAAACTCTTTGAATGCATATTATGTTCTAAGGGAAGTTGAACTGAGAGAGGTTCTACCTATACTATGGACTAGTTTGGATTCTATAGGTCATACCTTTAGTTCTTTTTAAAGGCAACTTCTATTATTTTCTATATCAATATGAATAAATTATGGTGAATCCACCTTACCTTTGAGTTACTTTCTAGTTTCATTCATCCGCACTAGAAGTTTATATTTGCATTTGCCTTGTCATTTTCTATGTTCTCTTTTACTCTAAGAAGTTGAGTGTAGGGATCATATCAGGAGATTTTTGGTTCCTAATTATGCGTGGAAATACTAATAGGGGAAATGAGACCTAATAGTTCCAGTTGATTAATAACTGTTTTTATTGGTTTCATGCTACACTTACAGTCCTTGTCTCTTGGATTTGCACTACAATGAGAAATCTCCCGATGATTCGTCTTAATTACTATGTACAATTCAAAATTCTAGGGTTGAATAATTGAATTGTCCTAGTTATAATGTTTCTTGACCCCTTTTTGTGTGTGAACATGGTCTACTTGACTCTTTTCTTCCCCCTTTCATAGGCATTGGGGTCTCCTAATCCATAACAATAGGTCTCCTAATGACTTCTCCCATGACATAGTCCAAAAGTCCTCCTAAAGTCCAAAAGTAGTTAAATATGGCATATATGTAGACCTTACTAACTTTGTCATTTAGATTTCAATTGTTTTTAAGATGTACTTTCTTATGGGCCACTAGACAAATGTAAACATTAGATTATAACTTAGAGTGTTCATTCAATTTCCTATTGTAGAATGCATTGATAGTACATAACACCAACGTAAATATCCTAAATGTCTAAATGAAATTATATTGTCTCTTTATTGATTATTCTATTATGACATTTAAGGGACAATGCTTAGAATGATTTAAGCACTTTAATGTAATTTAATGTGATATGATGTGGACAAGATTCAAGTAAGCATTTATACAACAAAAATGAAATTGAGGTTTAGATCATACATGCTTATACCTATGTATACTTGTGTGCACCCTAAATTGTAAACCATCAATAAATTTATTACAACCTAAAATATTAGAGCTTAGGTAGTGTAGAATGCAAGTGACCTTCAAATATAATGAGCCTTGAAGTATAACAATTGGGACAAGTAGGTCATACTCTAATGATTCACAAGTATGTTTCATCTCAAGACTTTTTTGCAAATGATTTTATAAGAAGGTTTGTAAAATCATATCTTGTAGATTATAAATTTATAATATTGATTGAATTGCTTCTTTAGTTGTGTTACTTGTATTAGTTGTATAGGCCTAGGATTTTTTTAACTCTTGAACCCCTAATGTCCTAAGCCTTTTTTTTCCACCATGTATCACTCAAAAATTGCCATTTCTATTATAAAGAGCAAAAAAATTCATAAATTCATCTTTTTTCAGTTGAAGGGACCATAGGAATTTGTACTAGACTAGTATAAAAATGTGTGGGAGTAATCTTGTCATCTTGAAAACTTTGAGTGCATACATTGCATGATATTTGCATTTAAAGTAAGGAAAAGAATGTTTCCTTCCATCTTGCTATATTAGATTCTTGGGCTTCTAATTTTCTTCACTTTAAATTTTGGCACTAATGATTTTAATTTTATAATATCTTCTCTTGAAGAATATAGCTAATAAGCAAGGAATCTTGAACAAAAAATTCTGAAAATAAATCATCATTTAATTTGAAAATTTGAGATCACCATATCAGAAGAGTCCCTTATAAATAAGGATGTAGGGCCTTTGGGACTTTAGGAATTAATTACTTTCCTTTGAAGGCATACAAATCATTTAGAAATTGAAACCAATGAAATTGTTACAATGTTGACATTGAATTTGTTTTGCTATTAGCCAAATTCCCCCAAAGTATTGTTGATATGGCTAACTTGTAAAAAAAGGCCAACGTAAAATTAAATTTCTTTACACACCCATTTGAATTTTTTGTTTACAAATCAAATGATTTTTCAAACAATAGGCTATATATTGCCACTTTTTATAGTTGTATCGATTTAGTGCCTCATGATAAAACATATTAAATATAGATTTTTCTAGATTTTTTGATCCAGTATGCAATGCATGCTTTGCCTCTCCCTCCTGCCCTCAACCCCGTCCATCCATCTGCATTTGCCATTTGGACCCCCCCATCCATGAGTTGTTTTGCCAGTTGGCCCGTTTGCTCTGCCATCCGTTGGTGCTATGGTGCGTCTACTAGCTTGTCCCCCTATCCACCTTCTCCATCCCTATGTCGCTCACCTATCCGCCTTTTCTCGGTGGCCGTGCGATCCAACGGATGGCGATTTTGGACTACACAATCTTCCCATCCGCCTACCCTAAATCACTAGCCACATAAATGGTGGCATGGACAGCTCATTTCTTCATAGTCGTTTCCCTTCTAGAGTAGGTGATCTAGTGCCTTTGGAAATCTGTGCACCCCTTTTGGCTTGGTGCATGAACGATTGTGTTTTTATATTAAATAACTTTTATCAGTGTTTTGAGGGCTATCTCAAATTACGAGTGTTTAATTTTGTGTGAGTTCATTTGGTTGTTTTAAAGTACTTCTTCATTGTTTGAGTTTACTACTTTGTCAAGAACTCAAGGTATTTAGTGTTACGGTTGACTTGATTGTTAGTAACACCAAGCATAGTTTTTTTCATTCCAATTTTTCATTCATCCTTTTCAACATTTGGCAAGAGTGTTCCCAAATTGGATTTGAACTCCAAAACCTTTTTGTTTCATTATTAATTGAGGTTTGGAGCTTACCATGTCATATAGAAGTGGTGGAGGAGGTAAGAAGGGGAAATCCCAAGAAATGAATTGGAAAGATTGGGTAGACATGACATGTGTAACAAAGCCTAGATGAGAGGAGGAGCCCAAGAAAATGTGGGACTGTACAACATGCAAAAAGTATGTTAAAATGATGCACCTCTCCCAACTATGGTCAAGTGATCATGTAGAGGTGCAAGTTCGTTGTTGGGAGGGACAAATGTCCACATGTAGGAGCAAACATTTTGTTCGCTAATACGAAGAAATAACCTCCACTTCAAGTTTACCAAGCTCCAAACCAAACATTATGAACTATTCTAATATGGCAATGATTTGGTAGAGATAGTACTCCACAAAGAATTAGATTGGCGCATAGTTGTAGGGCGCAATGTGAGGAATTTGACTCGTGATGAAGCCATAATTGCTACTAATTGGGTGGGACCAAGCGATTGCATGCCAGAGTGGTCCAATCAAGGCTATGGAGGACTTCCTACAACTATGTTGCCGAATGTTGAGGATGATTGGTTGGATGAAGATGATGATGATGAATCAACACTCGTGACATTTGGTGAGAGGCATGAACGTCGAGAGGATCAGGAGGACAATGAGTACCAATGGTAGATGGATGAAGCCACACGCCGAAGCATAGACGACCCGGGTCGGCGACACGATAGGTTACAAGAGAAGCTAGGTGGTTCACACTATGGTGGCTCTAGCCAAGGAGGCTCCCAATACTACTCTGGATCTGTTGCACATGGTTCATATGGGCATTAGGGACGCTCTTATTATGGCGGATCAAGTCAAGAAGGCTCCCAATACTACTCTGGATCTGTTGCACATGGTTCATATGGGCATTAGGGACGCTCTTATTATGGCGGATCAAGTCAAGAAGGCTCCCAATATTACTCTAATTCCACTACACATGGTTCATTTGGGTAGCACGAAGCCCTTTATTATGGCAGATCAACTCAAGGAGGGTCCTCAAAGAGTGCTCCAATTCCTCTTCCGACTTTCGGCGATCCTTACTATGGAAATCAATATGGCCAACGAGGTGTGTCAAGCGGATATGGATACAACTACGGGGGTACACCATATATTGGGTCACGTATGATAGGTAAAAATAAGAGTGATGACTCCAATTTTGATACAGAATAAAGTAGAGTATGTTATTCTAGTCATCTAGTGTTTGACTTACAATACAGTTCACACATTGTAATGTGCATGGATGGTAAAGTGTGGCAAATATAGCACAATGCTCTTAACGAGTTGCAATCCCTTTTTTGGCAATTTTGATGTAAACCCATTGTATTTTTTTATATTCGAATAGAGCAATATTTATTTCATGTATTTTGTATTATTTCATGTTATTGATGCATGGTTGTCTATGTTTGTGAATATGAAAAATGCATTGTAATTCAAAAACCTAATTTTGCCATTTAAATCATTCAATGTGAATAGGTGAATTACAAATGGAAAGGATGTCCTAAATATGTAATATAGGTTTGTGAAATTGCCATATTAGTTCCATTTGCCACTGGAAATTGAACCCTAAACCCCTCAAGTCCCAAGGAATTTTTCCATCACAGACCATTCAATTGCAAAGAGCCCAAAAATGTAAAAATAATTTCTTGGGCATGTCTAATGCTTTACTGTAGGATCTTGTACTTTACCTATATAAGAATTTGAGAAGGTGTGGAAGAAATTTCAAAAACTTTGAGTTGATAGATTCTAAGATATTTGTATTTAAAGTGAAGATAACAATTTTCTTACACCTTGCTAGACTAGATTTTTGGCTTCTAATTAATGGATGAATAAATTTTTGCACTCAATTATCTTGATTTTGTTTTTACAATTTCACTGTAATTTTACATGTTCAAGAATTTAGTTGAGAATGAAAGAGGAAAAATTCAGCAAAAAAATATTTAAATTTTACTCATAAAAAATTGTGAACTTGAAGTAGAATAGTAGATTCAACATTGAAAGAAAAACTGAAGCACTAATAACTATAAGATTGAATTGAAACATCTAAAATGACTAAATCCAATTGTGAGATTGTTCTAGCAAACTAACTTAACCCGAGGTAACAATTTTTTTCCAAAAAGAGTCCAAATTGCATTGAAAAATGAATCCTAGAAAGAATTTTTTCATTAAGATGCTTACATTGCACTCCAAGAAAATATAGTTCATAAATCATAACTTCTTAAACTTTATTCCACATTGTCCTAGTTGTCCGATCATGCGGATGGCAGACTATCTGCTTGATAAGACGGGCCTAACAGCGGTTGCGTCATCATGATTGTCTGATGAGGCAAACAACTGGCATCCGGTCAATCCGACGGTCTAGATGACACAAATGCGGTCATGCCCATCCGATCAGGTGGGACGGTTTGTCGTCTGTTCAATTGATGGCTGGCATGCAGTGGACAGCTGGCATGCAGTGGATAGTTTGTTGTCCGCATAATCGAAAGGCCAAGATGGGGCGGACGACTGATCATATGCTGCATTGGGGTCATCCAATCAAGGGGACGGCAAACCGTCCATCATGTGGTAGCCGTCTAATCAAGTGGACGCGAACCACCCGTCCACTCCTTATAAGAGAGGCAAACAACCTGTCCACATTCACTTTTGCCTTGCCCTTTGTGTTTTGCAAGCATGGAGCGGAGAACTTAGTGGTTTATCCTCCATTGGCTCCTCTCCTTAGGAAGGCAGAAGTCTTATTTTGGGGCCCCCTTTATGTTATTTTTTGTAGGAGTGGTGAAAATTTCGAATTACATATTAGTTACAAAAAATTGATCACAATGCTTTGAGCGAAGAAGGCGGCAAAGGGAAAGCAAGTGGTATAAGAAAGGGTACCAAATAAGGTGGAAACTAAGGAAATTCCCTTCAATGCATACAAAGCATTAATGATCAAATGCATCGCCAAATTCTATGAGGTAGAAATCACTATGTCTCTTGATACAAAATATATAAGATATTAAGAGGAGTGCCCAGTAAAATTCAAGGCAGACATGACATAGAGGATGTTCGATGCCTTAAACATTTCGCAATGGCACCATAAGACAAAGAAGAGGGGCTTCAACAAATGTTTGGAGAACAAGGTGCAAGATGGCATAATCATGAGGGGTGGGTATCCAATGGTTTGGAGGGTCCGAATCGAAGGATGTCTAGGGATAGCTCCGTCATGGAAGTTCATGGCAAAGATATCCAACCACCATGCCACGCAACTTCAACTTGCAAAAATGGAATACCAAAATGAATCAATGGCGGTGAGGATTCCATAGTCTAGAGTTATACAATTTGTTGCAGTTTATGCAAGAATCAATGAAGGGTATTCATATTGGTGGAATAGCAGAACACTTTGATAGATGCTAAATATGGATAATGATTATCCAAACAACATATATGTTCGGTTGCAATATTCCAATCCAATAGAGTCAGATGTGATTAAGGCTTACCATCTTGTTCAATTTCGGAAGAAGCGCACCGAGCTTGCTTGGGCGTTGGTACACATCATGAATGCGGTGCATGTTGCTAGACATTTACACAATGATATTTCTCTAGACAACATCATGTTCCATTTTCCTAACAATGAGTCACGTGTAAATATTGGAATTTGTAATTGCGATATGACTATTGTAGCTACCAAACCAATGAAATCCTTGTATACGTTTACATTTGCAAGTGACATGAATGAAGCTTTGACAAGGAGTTGGTGGGTGGATCCAAGCATTGTATAGAAGAGACACAGATGTGGAGATCATACCACTTTTAATGTCATGTGCATCGGAGGAATATGCAATTGGTAAAATTGCTCAAAGGATTAACAAACAATGCATGTCAGAGGACTATAGCAAGTTGCAATGGGAAACGAATGCAATGGCTATGTTTAGCCACCACCAATTGGGAATTGTATTTCACCAATACTGGGACCGAGTTTTCCAAAGAGGCGATGGTTATTGGGGTGGTTTGGCCCACATCATCAATCGATTCATGGGGCAGTTCAATTGGCTGATGTGAGATGAACACTTCCGATATTCATATTAGTAATAGAGTGCAAGAGAACACTATATAGAGCTTTAGAAATATTTGTTAAATGTAGAGTTTCGGATTCATGCAAGTAGATTTCTTAGTAGGTATGCACCTCTAGAGTATGCTAATATATGTGAAATTGGACATACATTTTGAATAGTTCAATGTATTTGAATTGCAAAATAATGAATGAATACCAATTTTTGTCATATGAAGTATATCTTTTGTTTGATGCAAAATGCAAAATTTCTTCTTGATTGTAGATGGATATTGAGTTGGCAAGCTTGTGTGAGGAATTGTTAATTACTTATTTGTATGATGTATGGGTGTAAAATTTTAGCGTTGTCGAATTTTATTTGGAAAGAGTCTTGAAAAAAGATGGTTTCATTTACAATATGAAATTACTTGGACCCTCTTAGAAGTTGTGTCTCAACGATTTCATAGATATTTGAATTAAAATGACAAACCCCTTCAACAATTGTGGTTTTCATTTTTTAGTGTTTATACTTATAATGTATCAACTGTCAAGAAACCTAAATTCTTGACGATGAAGGATTTTAAAGTAATTTACAAAGAAATTTTTTTTTGAAAAAGGGAGTTGTGCCTTATTTTTTGGAAATCCTCAAAATCAAGCATTCTTCTTTCTTGCTTTCATCAAGAAATTTTGAGATTCAATTGTCCTTCACTTTTTTTTTAGAATACCCATCCGTTGTGTCCATTCGCAACTTCGGGAGTGCGTCCACAAATCCGTCTAGCTGTTTGCCAAACCATCCGCTAGTCTCATTGTCCATCCACGCCTTCGAGAGATCATCCGTGAGTCTACTTGGCCATCCGCAAGGTCGTCCCCAAGGCCATGCACTTCATGAATAACGATAGAATTTTATTTTTTAACCGCTAAATGCCCAAGGTGTGTTTGGACCTTCTTGAAATTTGTTCAAAATTGAACAAAAAGTCAACATTTTCATAAGTTATACCAATTTATTTTGAATTGTAACCGTACAAATTCAAACTAGACATGTTAAACATCACATAGGAAAAAAAAATAACAATATCACTTACAAATTGAAAGATTATAATGTTTGATCATGAGGGTGTTAAAAGTATGAAAAATTTTCAATTCTCTTTTTGCATGTCAACTCTATAAAGTTGGTCACTAAAAAATACGAGGTTATAGGGCTTAGCATGCACAATTGCAATCAATTTACGGTTTTTCAAAATCTATTCTATGATTTTCTTAAATGAATTTCTAATGTGATTTTTCTTCTAAGAACTACTGTATTTGAGGTTCATTTCCAAGAGCCCTCAATACTATGGGAGTTGAAGATTGCAATGGGCATCCTTGCACAAAATCTTGAATAGAAAAATCATAATCCTTCATTTTCAAGATTGGCTTTTTGAACCTAAAAGTAGACTTCAAAAAGTGTCACGAGCCGTAAATCCAGAATTCATTGGGTTAATAGTAAAGAGTTTATAAGTATACAGAATTTTTCCAAAATTCTAATCGGAAAACAAGATTAGAACCGTCTTAGCCTAAACATCCCCTAAGGCTAAGAGGATGCTCTAGGTATTCTGTAACAAGATCCAGGACAGAACCGGATACCGGAAACCCGGATAGCGATAGCCTATAGTCTAAACTTCCAGCCTAGGAAGATAGGGATCTGTTACGAGTAAATGGTCTGCTTTAGGAACAGTCGGTAGGATGATGGATACTTAACCCCGCCACTTCCATTTGTTCTTCCTCTTTCTTCTACAAGTGTTTTGTGCGCGTATAGTTGAAAGAAAGAGTGGTGAGTTAGTGATCGTTTCAGGAGTTCCTACTTGTCCAGATCTTGGTCTAGTTTGCAATGGCAGAGGGGGATATCTAGAAGCCATTGGTGACATGGTGGATGGTTTGTCCGTCCATTTCGGAAAGGCTAAGAGAGAGGTCATAGTTGGAGGATGATCTGAGTGAGATAGGGTGTATTGGGCTATTCTTGAGGCCATGGACCGTAAAGAATGATAGGATGATTTAGGAGCTTATTGTAGGAGCCTCAAATAAGTACGAGTTGATAGTGAGGGGGCGACCCGGAACTTGGACTAATGAGGTCTAGGCCAAGGTTTACGGATTCCCTAAAAAGGGATCCGGGTTAGCCTCCCAGACAAATAAGTTTGTAGTAGGGAAGTTTAAAAATGCAATCCATTCCAAGAAAGGGAATGCCATTAGGGATTGTCTAGATGCAAGGCAGAGGCATGTCCTAGAATTTCTGATCCCTATCTTGTATCCGGAAAAGCCTACCCGGGTTACGGTTACAGTAGCAAATACCATTTTTGGTGCTATGGAAGGTAGACCGGTCAATTGGGGCAAAGTGATTAGAGCAATAGTCTCCAAGCTTGCCACCAATGTAAGCAAGGCAAAGACCAGCCCAATTGGTCCTTACCTATTCTACCTCTACCATCATGCAGAACTCCTAAGTGACGTGGAAATGGTAGAGTATAATACCAGATCCACCATCCTATAATACAGCCTCACAGAGGAAGTAGAGGCAAAGCAGCCGCCAATAAAGGAGGAAGAAGATCCGGAAGAGGAGGAGCAGCTCCTGGATCGGAGGCAGAGGAAGTCCACCAATCCAACTTCACGACGGAAGCTTCTGACTCAAGAGAAGATTCCGGCAGAAGAAGGACGCATATCTGGATTCTTCAAAACCAGGTTCAATTGGGTACTACAGGCTCAGGAGTACCACGAGAACCTAATGGACCTGCTCAGGAGGATCAGCAAGGAGTTGAAGACAGAGCCGGAAGACATCCTCGACGCTTTGAAGAAACTTCCGAATCCGGAAGCGTTGGAGAAGAAGGAGAAGCAAATTGAAGGCTCAAAGAAGGAGAAGACAGACCTTCAAGCCAGGTTGAGTTGGGCTCAAGGAGAGATGGCCACAACAAAGCAAAGGGAGAAGGAAGCCCTACAGCTAGTTAAGAACCTATCTAGGTTGGTGGACAAGCCAGCAGACTTGGTTATGAAGGCAACCCTCATGTGAAACCGACTTGCAGAGGAAGGGCATCTTACCGGATCTAAGGTGATCCGGATCATGGTAGACTTCTCTTCGAGGATGGAGTCTACCTTGAAGGAAATACGTCAGTTACTAGGACGAATTGATCTGGTCCATGTCATGGACTTCTTCAACATTTCAAAGATCCACTTTGATATGGAAACTCCAGTAAAGCTGACAACCTCAATGCCACTGCCGTCTAGATTGGAAGCCTAGAGGGAGACTCTTCGAGATTCTATAGAACCCTTCTCTACACAACTCGAGAAGACAATCCGAGGGAGTGTAAAGACAACATGAGAACCAAGTTAGCAACCGGAAGCAACACGGGAGTTAGCACCGCCAAAGATTATGGTTTCGCCACCTGTCCCAATATTCCATCTTCTGGAGAAGGAGCCACTTCAGACACCTCGCATACAAACCCATGGTGAATTAGCGGACCGGATCAAAGGACTGTTAAATCCGGCCCGAACCCATCCGGAAGGATACGAGCACATGCTGCAGCAACAACCAAGGAAAGAAATGGACCCCATTATTTTGGATGAGACATCTCTAGGTGAAGAAGATGAGAGGGAGATCACTTAGATTAAGAAATATGAGGAAGAGGAGTACCGGACCGGATCGGAAGATGAAGAGGAGGAAGAAGGGGAATACACTCCTTCGGAAATCCGGAAGATCCAGACCCGGGCAACGTTGAGAATGACACTAGTGAAGGAAACTCCAAAAGCAACTTGAGGTCATCTACTTGAGCATCAGCCAGTCAAGGCGGGATTAGTCAAAAGAAGGCACGAAAGGCGAAGTACTTAGGTTGTTTAGGTAGTTAGGATTTGAGTTTTGAATTGGATCTGAATTTCTAGATGTGGGCCCGGGTTCCGGATTTGTAGGATTTGACTTTTCCGGGTTTTTCGGGAAGTCTATGAGTGGTCACATAGATTTCGGGGTGGCTTTTTGGCCTTTTTGGCTTTGTTTTTTTTTAGTTTTTCAGTGAGGGGCAAATTTGTTGCCCTCTCATTCCATCCTAGTGTTATAGTTTGTATTTTGTCATCCTTTCTTTAATCTGAGCCACTAAGTGGACCCTCAGGAATTGATTTGTCATATATCCAGCTTTCCGGTGTTGTCTTGTGAGTGTGTTTAAGTAAGAGAAGAGGAGGAAAGGAGGAATCCGAATCTGAGGGGACTTGGATTTGAGTTGTGAGGAACGTTTGTGACATAGTCTAGACTCGTGATTTTGATTTTGAGCATGTGCCTTTAAAACACTGGAACGGAAATCTGATTAGGAGTGGTGCGGGTGCGAGTCCAGAACATCAGGGAGGGTTCCATGCGGAGATAAGCAACCGCCAATGGAAGAAATCCCCATGCCACTTACCAAAAGGTTAGCCAAACCCTAGGATCAGTCTAGCAAACAACTTACAATCCTTATATCAATTCTAGTTTCTGTTGGTCTGTCGTTGTAGTAAGAAAGTCTAGAAGCAACTCTATGTGACCTACTCTCCAGATTGGCCATCCGAAAAGTTGTAAGAGTGTTTCCGGTTTAATCTTGTGCAACAGTAGGTCTAAATGTGTGTTGTGAAGTTTAGAGATAAAAGAGTGTGTGAGGAATACGAGTGGTGAGTCCCTACCCCTCTATACAATCAAAAGCGGACCCTTTGAGGGTAAAACAAAGGTACCAAAACCAATGTTTGTGTGTGAAGAGACGGATCCGGATTCCGGATTGGAGTGGATCCGAATTGGATTCCGGAAAGGTAGTGATCTAGAAGAGAGAAAAGAGGTGAAGAAAGAGCTTAAGTTGGTAGAACGGATAATCTTGGCTTGCAGCAACAGTGTAGATCCCTCGGACGACATTTCGAGTTAGTTTACACGTTTTGGTGTTGTAAATGGTACTTACCGCACGCTACGTATATGACAAAAAGAGTTCTCCAAAAATTTAAACTCCTAATAATAGCAATTTGGTTGGGTTCTACTTAACTTCAAAGTTTTCGAAACACTAGAATTTGGTGCCTTAGGCATTTAGGGTTTAAAAAATACAATCATGTACTCAAGGGATCCGCGGACAGGCTGCGCAAATGGCGGACAGGGTCGCGGATGGGCTAGTGGGTAGACGGGGATGCAGACAAGTAAAAGAATTACTCCCCTTGGTAAAAAACCCAAAACTAAATGTCATAGACGTTTGGACACTCATGGCTACATTTGGATGTCTTCTCAACCCGGCGGGTAGTCTTCATCAGTCCTGTTGCTACTTCATGCTAGAGAATATACAAAACTATCAACTATCAAGTGTTGATTCGCAAAAATCAACAAAGGTGGCTGATGCTTTGAACCTCCACTGTCATTCTCTTTAACCTCCACTATTATGAAATTGGGTGCTTGCCGCAACAACGGAGAAAGGGATGAGGATAATATGGGTTCACGATAAGTCTTGGAAATCCAAGGGTGGTGCCGATTTTGTTGAACCTCCATTGTCATTAATTGGGGCTCCCCTACTACAACACGGGAGAAGAAGAGTGGGAAGAATATGGGTAGAGCATGTGTCCCGCTATTGAAGGGAGCTCGGCGGACGAAGGGGGATTGAGAGCTGCAAGCACTGGAGGCTTTCCTGTCCTTGTTTATATTAGAAATTTCCTTTTTCAAAAATCTAGAGCTACCAGTGAATTTAGAAAAATTCTCAACTATATGAGTTGGAGGCTACTTGGGTGTGAACAAGCCTACTTTGTTGTTAGTTTCCATTCTCAGGAATGTAAAAGAGACTGTGAGTAGGAGTGCTCAATATGACCACCATGCAATACTTATCACTGTATTTTTTTGGAATTGTAGCTTGCGTCATTGGATCCTCTAGTGGCAACCTTTGAATTCACAATGTAATGGTTCCAAGAAATATACCAACAAAAAGGCCATAATTAACGAGAAAAAGTTTCAAAAAAAACACAAAACGGCAAACTTGGGCGGCTGCCATGATGGGAAGAGGCCTATTCACATTCCTGCCTAGTGAACCTAGATTCACTACTATACACGACGGCTTCACTTACTTCAATGAGTTGGTGGATTTTGTCCACCGATTGTTTGGCAATTGGAACAGGCGCGACACTGGGAACTAATGCTATTCGTGACAATTACAACATGCGCAACATCCAGGACAAGAGAAGTTTAGGCATTTCTAGTCTTCATGTCATGTTTGGAATTGTCAAAAAATTCTTCTAGCACGTCTTCTTTAAAGACAACATGGCTTTTACATTTGAAAACATAAAGAGCATGTCACCTGATATGCACTTTCTTAGACAAAATGTCACAGCTATTGCAGAAAACCATATTGCATAGTCTATCGCCCTTTATCTTTCATTTGTGTGATTGTTTTAAAAATAGTACTTCTTGTCATATGTGTAGCGGGCAAAAAATACCATTTACATCACCAAAATGTGTAAACTAACTCAAAATATCGTCCCAAGAGATTCTAGAGTGTTGCCACAAGCTGAGATTATCCGTTTTACCAACTTAAGCTCTCTCTTCACCTCTTTTCTCTCTTTCCGGATTACTACCTTTCCAAAATCCAATCCAGATCCACTCTTACCTGAAATCCACATCTGTCTCTTCATACACAAACACTAGTTTTGGTACCTCTGTTTTACCCTTAGAGGGTCTGCCTTTGATTGTATAGAGGGGTAGGGACTCACCACTCGTATTCCTCTCACACTCTTCTCTCTCTAAACTTCACAACACACATTTAGACCAACTGTAGCACAAGATCAAACTGGAAACACTCTCACAACGTTCCGGATGGCCAATTCAGAAGGCAAGTCACACAAAGCCGCCTCTAGACTTTTCCACTACAACGATAGACCAACAGATACCGGAACTGATATAGGGATTGTAAGTCATTTGCTAGACTGATCCTAGGGTTTGGTTGACCTTCTGTAAGTGGTATGGGGATTTCTTCCACTAGCAGTTGCTTATCTCCGCACGGAACCCTCCCTAGTATTCCGGACCCACACCCACATCACTCCTAATTGGATTCCCATTCCAGTGTTTTAAAGGCACTTGCTCAAGACCAAAATTTCTAGCCTAGACTACGTCACAAACGTTCCTCACAAATCAGATCCAAGTCCCCTTAGATCCGAATTCCTCCTTTCCTCCTCCTCTCTTACTTAAACACACTCACAAGACAACACCGGAAAGCTGGATATACGACAGATCAATTTCTGAGGGTCCACTTGTTGGCTCAGATTAAAGAAAAGATGACCAAATACAAATTATAATGCTAGGATGGAATGAGAGGGCAACAAACTTGCCCCTCACTTAAAAACTCAAAACAACCAAAGCCAAAAAGGCCAAAAAGCCACCTAGAAATCCAGGTGACCAATCACAGACTTCCCGAAAAACCCGGAAAAGTCAGACCCTACAAATCTGGAACCTGGGCCCACGCCTGGAAACCTGGATCCGATTCAAAATTCTAATTCTAACTATCTACATTCTAAGTACTTCACCTTTCGCGCCTTCTTCTGACTACTCCCACCTTGGCTTGTTGGTGCCCAGGTGGATGACCTTGGAGTTGCTCTCGGAGTTGCCGTTACCGAAGTCATCCTCAATGCTACTCGGGTCTGGATATTCCGGATTTTTGGAGGAGAGTATTCCCCTTCCATGTCCTTCTCCTCTTCATCTTCAGATCCGGTCCAGTACTCCTCTTCCTCAGATTTCTCAATCCGAGTGATCTCCCACTTGTCTTCTTCTCTTGGAAATGTCTCATCCAAAATAATGGTGTCCCTCTTCTTCTTCAGTTGTTGGTGTAGCATGTGCTCAAAACCTTCCGTATGAGTTCGGGCCAGATTCAACTGCCCTCCAATTTGATCCGCTAGTTCACCCCAGGTTTGTAACCGAGGTGTCTGAAGTAGCTCCTTCTCCGGAAGATGAAATGTCAGGACAGGTGGCGAGACTGTAACCTCTGGAGGCGCTAACTCCTATGTTGCTTCTGGCTACTTGGTTGGTTCTCGTGCTATCTTCACACTTCCCCAGATTGTCTTCTCAAGCTGTGTCAAGAAGGGCTCTATAGAATGCAGAAGAGTCTCCCTAGGGACTTCCGATCTAGCCGGTAGTGGCATTGATGATGTCAATTTCACCAGAGTCTCCGTGTCAAAGTGGATTTTTGGAAAGTTGGAGAAATCCATGACATGTCTAGATCAATCCGTCCTAGCAGTTGGCGCATCTCCTTCAAAGTAGACTCTATTCTCGATGAGAAGTCTACCAGGATCCAGATCACCTTGGATTTGGTGAGATGTCCTTCTGCAAGCCGGTTTTGCATGAGGGCGGCCTTCATGATCAAGTTTGTCGGCTTGTCCACCAACCCGGATAGGTTCTTGACCAACTATAGGGCTTCCTTCTCCCTTTGCTTTGCTGCAGCGACCTCCCCTTGAACCCAGCTCAACCTAGCTTGAAGGTCCATCTTCTCCTTCTCAAGGCCTTCAATCTACTTCTCCTTCCTCTCCAATGCTTTTGGATTTAGAAGTTTCTTCAAAGCGTCGAAGATGTCTTCTGGCTCCATCCTCAATTCCTTGTTGATCCTCCTAAGTAGATCCACTAAGTTCTCGTGGTACTCTTGAGCTTGCAGTACCTAGTTGAACCCGATTTTGAAGAATCTGGATATGCCTCCTTCTTCTTCTACCGGAATCTTCTCTTGAGTTGGAAGCTTCCCTCATGAAGCTGGATCAATGGATTCCCTCCACCTCTAATCTAGAAGCTGCTCCTTCTCTTCTAAATCCTCTTCCTCCTCAATTGGTGGCTGCTCCGCCTCTACTTCCTCTATGAGGCTGTACTACATGATGGTGGATTTGGTATTATACTTTACCATTTCCGCGTCACTCAGAAGTTTTTCATGATGGTAGAGGTGGAATAGGTAAGGACCAATGGGGTTGGTCTTAGCCTCCCCACATTGGCGGCAAGCTTGGAGACTACTGCTCCAATCACTTTGCCCCAATTGACCGGTCTACCCTCCATAGCACCAAAGATGGTGTTGGCTATCGTAACCGTAACCTAGGTAGGCCTTTCCGGATACAAGATAGGGATTAAAAATTCTAGGACCTACTTCTGCCTTGCATCTAGACAGTCCCTGATGGCATACCCTTCCTTAGAATGGACTGCATTCCTAAACTTTCCTACTGCAAACTTATCCGTCCGAGAGGCTAATCCGGATCCTTTTGGGGGGAATCCGTAAACCTTGGCCTAGACCTCCTTAGTCCATGTTGCGGGTCGCCCTCTCACTATCAACTCGTATTGATTTGAGGCACCTACAATAAGCTCCTAAATCATCCTATCATTCTTTATGGTCCATGGCCTCAAGAACAGGCCGACACACCCTATCTCACTCAGATCATCCTCTAGTTGTGATTGCTCTCTCAGCCTTTCCAGAATGGTCAGACAAACCATCCACCCTGTCACCAACAATTTCCGGATACCCCCCTCTGCCATTACAAGCTAAAGACTAGATCGAGATCTAGACAATCAATAGCTCTTGAAACAATCACTAACTCACCACTCTTTTTCTCAACTATACACGTACAAAACAGTTGTGGAAGAAAGAGGAAGAACAAATGAGAGTGGCGGGGTTAAGTACCCGTCATCTTACCAACCGTTCCTAAAGCAGACCATTTACCCGTAACGGATCCCTATTTTCCTAGACTGGAACTCTAGACCGTAGGCTGTCGCTATCCGGGTTTCTGGAATTTGGTTCCATCCTGGATCTTGTTATGGAACACCTAGAGCATCCTCTCAACCTTAGAGAGATGTTTAGTCTAAGAGGATTCTAATCCTCTTTTCCTATAAGAATTTTGGAAATTTTTTGTATAATTATAAACTATTTACTATTAACCCAGGATATTCTAGGATTACGACTCGCGACATGACCCCCTTCAATTGTGGCCTATGCACAGACGAAATTACTCTGTTACTTCAAATAGAAGGTACTTAGATCATCCCCAAGGAACCCATGCTAGACATATTGAAAAGAGGGAGGACTTGCATGAACGTAGCTTTAGTCCACTTAGAAATGGCTAAGTGGCTAGCTATGCTCTAGCCCTTAGTTCTAGTATTATGATATTATCTAAGAATCTAATTTATACTTAAAATTAGATAATCATGTCTCTACTCCATCCAATGTACTTGAACAATGAAGGAATTCCAATACAAACAAAGAAAAAATTGAACTATCTTACCAATCACAATTCTGGTGTATTCTACAAAACTTGGAAGCACAGAAAACGAACTCAATGAAAAGGAAACGATTATTCGAGGCTCACCTTGTTCAAAGGTGCATGTCGCTCTTCTTGTGATTGGCTTCATCTACTGATGTTGCCATTAGACTCAATCTACGCTGCTTCCAAAGTTGGCCCTTCAAGAACTTCCTCTCTAACACCACCCTCTTCCCCATACCAAAGGACTTTGCAAGAATTGGCTGCTGAGGAGTGGCCAATTTTCGCTACTACCTTCTTTGCATGTGTCATCCTAGATTCCTAAACCTTCTCTAAGCCTTGGAACTTGAAAACAAAAGAGGCCTACACCTTCTCCGATCCTTCGTTTGATTCAAAACTACAATGTTTGAGCTACCGGAGTCTATTCGCATGAAGGGACAAAAGAAGACTGGAAACAATTCAAACGCAACCTCAAAAAACCTATTACCATATTCCATTGAAAAATGAGTCCTCCATGGGAAACGGCAGTATACTTATGCATCATAAGGAACAAGACAGCATTTGTAATAAATGTCAATTTGTAGACGGCTAATTAAAAAACTCTCAATGGAAATTGTGAAAGTGTACTTTGGCGGCTTCTTCAATGCACTAGTAGAAATTGAATAGGCGGATTTCATGTGTGGTTGGGGGAAGATGCGGACTTCAAGGGCTAACAATGTACCATTCCCAAATAACGAACTTTGTCGTCAAAAATCAAAAAGTGACAGATGCTTTGTTAGATAAAGGAAAATCAATGGCAATCTGTAAGGACACACTCATTATTTCAAGGCTACAGATTGTACTGCTTGGTGATTACTCTATCACTCCATATTTTTAGGGAGTCCTGAAAAATCAAGTTGTTGAGATGCTATTTGAAATAAAATCAAGGATAAAGGCCATTATGCAAACACCACTATGCCTTCAATGTTTGTGTAATTAATATATGTTCAACAAAACATGCTTGGTGGCCTAAGTACAACAACATTTACAAAAAAAGAGTACCTACCATGTATCCTTAATTGTACCATCCTCCTCTTGCTCTTGCACGAAAGGTAAAGGTATATGATAGGATTCCAACAGCTTCAGTTCTTCCAAAGCCCATCTCAAGAAACCTTTGCCTCTCTTACAAGTATCCTAGGATCAAGTACTAGTACGAGTACCATGGCTTGCATTCAAGTAGATGGTCATGAAATTCCATTTGTGTTTCCAGTTCTTAACGGAGGTTGTGCTAGGGTATTCAGTTACTTGTTTCATGTCCACTTCAGATTCATTGAGTCCTCCGTCTATGTCAAGGAAGAGAAGAAGTCAAAATCAGGGGAATTGCAAGAGTCTATTCCTATCGAAAAGTGTGCGGAAGTAGATGGTCATTGTTGGAACCTTACCTCCTGAAACTACAAGGCCTACGGGCTTTCTATGGCCATGCTAGCTACATCTACAGAAATTCTAAGTTGATAGTCAGCTATGTCTATAGTGGATATGCTTTATAATGCAAACATAGTTTCACCTTCTTCACCTCGTCATGTGCCTCCAATCCTACCTATGTGTGCTCTTGTTCATCATGTGAAAGTTGAAGAAGTAGATGTAGTGGTATTTTTGTCTAGCGAATCTGAAGGGGAATCCCCTAAATTGAGACTATACAAGACACCATGCTCTACGCCCAATGTAATGGATACGAAGGCCATGGGGGAACTCAAAAGGTAGTACCCTATCCAATAGTCCTTCGCAATCATTATTCTCACCTCCCTCCTTGCATTCATATCCAGTAGAAAGAGTCAGTAATATGGAATGCTTCAAGAGACTAGCCAGTATGCATCACTCTAGAAACAAATTGTCCTTGATGGATATGTTTGCCATGAAGCACCATCATGTACAGTTCCTACCGCCGTCATTCAACGACGATGTTATCTTTGAGTTGCCTCCGTACAGGTTGTCAACATCGACATCGACTACTCAGAACTTGGAGGGAATGGACAAGCGCTATGACGGATACCCCTAGTGCAAGCTGGTCACAACAAACATTCACAATGACAACAATCTAAAGTTCCATAAGTCATATTGCACCAATCATCTTGCTTGTGAAAATCCAAACACTAGAAGAAAACTGCAATGAACTTGTCAAAAATTGCGTTTTACTCAACAAAAAAATGAGGACTGGATTTTGTTGAGATCTCCCTTTTTTATTTTAAAATTTTGCATTTCACTTGTCAAATTTTGTGTTGAAATGCTGAAACACAAAATTTTGTATTATGAAGGGAGAAATCAACGAAATCCAGCCCACACATTTTTGTTGAATACAACATCATTTCCATCAAGTAAAACGCAATTTTTAACAAGTTAAATGTAGTTTTTGACAAGTTCAACACAATTTTCTTCTAGTGAAAGTGTGATTCCCTAAAGAGGGCTTCTGGAAAGAACAAAATAGAGTGGATGGAATATACTATGTTTTCCTTCATTATTGGAGACAATCCTCTAAAAGATTCCACTCTAGTGTGCAAGGTCTGTAGGACGTGACCTTCGTGCCTCAGCATATGTGAAGCTAAGATCTACTACTACTATAGTAATAACCTCAAAATGAGTAGGGCTACCATTCATTTTGGTGTGTATACCCACCTACTTGCAAAAGGATTGTACAAAAACTCCGTAGAGAAAATTCGTGGTCTCATTGCAGACTAAGTTGCCAAGACGCCAAGGGCCACCAACTCCGCAATAGCTCTCTCTACAAGTAAGGACTTCTTCACGAACTACCTCTTCCACAACGGAGATGGGGAAAAGGAGATGTTGAAGGAAGAAGAATTGGAAGAGGTCATGGATCGGTTTCAAATCCTCAACAACCCAAACATTTGGAACGTGATATCTTCATTCTACACAAACAATCGAGCAGGCGCCATTGACAACACCATGACCATGAAGAAGCACTCTAAGTTCGAATTCATACATGACAACATATTCTCGGGACAAGGGAAGGAGAAGGTCTACATTTTCAAAATGCTCATCAAAGGACCTGAGTGTGGAGTAGACCTGGTCAAATGTATGTAATAAGGACAAGATTTGCAAAATGCGTGGTTGATGTTTGACCATGTTATGCACATAGAAGACTGGAGCACAATGGTCTGCCATGTGTACGATGCACAATACAAAAAAGTCATGACCATTACTATGTCCGATATGCAATTAGAGGATACCAAGATCCAAGTATAGTTTTGGAGGAACTTAAACATTGTCATGGAAAGACATGGAGTGCCTAACTTGAACTTCAAGGGCTTCATGGCCGACAGTACAATGGCCAATTGGAATGTAGTCCGCATCGTCTATGGGAGTGGTTCAGCCAATGACAAAATGGAAGATCAAGAAAAGACGTGCTTATTGCATTGGACTAGTTCTCTTCATAAACATACCCAAAAACACATCAAAGAAGCATTCCATGCACAACATATTACTTTGTGTAAAGAGTACAAGGATTCCAAAAATATGGCACTACAACAAAATGGGTGTTTTATGAAATAAAAATGACTACAATGAGTTGGAAAATCTTAAAATATGACGTAGGCAAAAAACATTGTAGATGATGTGCAATATGACTAGGTCTAGTCATTACCGACTAGTCAAATTTTTCATGAGTCATATTAGCAATCATTTGTATTGGGGATATACTTAGCCGTATATTGCCTATGTGGTGTATATGTTGACTATCCTTGGAGTCTTGATTTTTTTTTGAATTGCCCGGGCAAAAGAAAAAAAATTCTACGTCACATATGACTTCATATAGTCATATTTTTGGTTGACGTGGAATATAATTATGTTGAGTCATATTTTGGTTCATGTGGCATATGACTTTATGTAGTCATATTTTTGGCTGACGTGGAATATGACTATGTTGAGTCATATCTTTTGTCAATATGAAAAATGACTCTCATGAGTTATATGCTCTACATGTTGATTTAAAAATGACTCTAGAAAGTTATAATTTTTTCTTGATGTGGAATATGACCTTCATGAGTCATAATTTTATTGATGTGAAATATGACTAATGTAAGTCATATTTTAGCTCATGTAGTAGTTCACATGGAATATTACTTGTAATTTTATAATTGAATGTAGTCATAATTTTAAAAATATAGAATCACATGAATAACATGATTATAACTACAATGAGTCATATTTTGGCTAAGATATATTATAAAATATGACTCAAGCAAGTAATATTTGTAACTGAGGTGACTTGAGGTTTATAGTAGCTTTTATTATAAACTACAATTACATTCCATACATTCTAAATCGACTTGAGGCGTTGCAATCATGCATCAACATAGTTTAGCAGTTGAATAAATGACTCCATTCAATAAATACTGAGTACATAGGATTTTTAAGATATACAAGAGATAGTTATATTGAAGGAAGAAAATGTAAGAAAAAATGTGATTCTTTTCAATGACATTTATTAGTCATTAACACAAAACATATCACAATAACACTCTATAAATGTATATTCCTACACATTCTAAGACCTATATTCCTTACAAAAATGTAAAGTAGTTGCTTCTCCAGTGTTGTAAGTAGCCTTCGATAACTTCATTCTAGCTTTAAGTGCCTACATATACAATGAAGGAGATTAATTTTTAGTGAATGAACAATATAGCTCAACCTTCAAAAATTTAGGGCAACAAAAAATATGAAGCACAAGTTTAGAGTAAGAAAAATTCATAACCACTATATCTCTAGAAATCGCAAATAAATAAGAAGAAAGCACAACAATAGTGATAAAAGGAACAAGAACTAGGTGGAAAGTGTTATGAGGTAATAATAAGCAAAAAGAAGTAGGAATTAAGATACAACAAAATAAAACAAGAGACACAACTTAAGATGCAATAAAATGCAACAAATAACAACAGTAAATAAGAACTAAGATGCAACAAAAAGCAATCAGAAATAGAATTTAAGATCCAATAAATAACAAAAAGAAAAAAGAACTAAGAGGCAACAAGAAGCAACAAAAAATGCAATTTTAGATGCAAGAAAATGCAATAAATAACAAGAAAAAGCAAGAATTAAAAAGAAACAAGAAACAGAAGTTAAAATAAATCAAGAAGAAATTAAAAGTAAGAATTAAGAAGCAACAAGAGACAAGAACTAGGAAGCAAGAATTAAGATATAGCAAGAAAAAACTAGAATCAAGAACTAAGAAGCAAAAAAAGTAAAAACTAAGAAGGAAGAATTATGATGTAATAAGAAGAAACTAAAAGTAAGAATCAAGAGCTAAGAAACAAAAAAAAATAAGAACTAGGAAGCAAGAATTATGAAGGAACAAAAAGAAACTACAAACAAGAAACTACAAGTAAGAATCAAGAACGAACAAAAAGAAACTACAAACAAGAATCAAGAATCAAGAAAGAACAAAAAGTAAGAACTAGAAAACAAGAATTAAGAGGTATTAAGAAGAAACTAGAAACAAAGATCAAAAACTAAGAAGAAACAAAAAGTAAAGATTAGGAAGCAAGAAGAACCAAGATCTAGAAAATATTAAGAAACAAAACCTTAGAAACAACAAAAAACAGAGAAGAAGAAAAAATGGTGGCTAGGGTTTCAAAACCCTAAATCGGTGGCGGCTATATAGAAATAGTGGCTATGATTTTAAAATCCTAGTCATATACATGACTTGTTCTAGTCATGCGACTTGACGTAGTCATGTGAGTCAATAAATATGACTATACTAAGCAACTAAGCTATTTTAACAACAAAATTTGCTACAAAGTGGATGTATGTCGTAATACAACTCTACAAAATGTTTAAAGGGAAGTTACAAGGCTTCAAGCACCTATAATTATGACAAAAAAAAAGATAACGAAGCAAATATCATGCATCAATCAAAGTATCTACATCCATGCACTAAGTATGTAAGAGCAAAAGTATTCGATAAAGGCACTATTGAAAAACATCTTTGAATTTGAAAAAGAAATTATGTTTTTATAGTCTATATCCTTGTAAGAATATTCAAACAACCATCTTTTAATTGCAATTCAACCATGTATATCACGGTGAGCCTCAATCTTTATATAAATAATTCTGTGACTTCTAAACGGCCCTCTAAAGACCTTTTATAAATACAACTTATATGACATTGCGGAGAACCTTTCTAAAAAAGAGACAAACTTCAATATATGATATATGTGAGTGTTTTATCTATATCCTTAAGATAAAACAAACACAAATATATTTTTGTTGTTTGGCTTCAAATCCTAAGTTAGATATTTAAATATTATTCAATGGGCATTCTAAGCAATGAACAATCTTTTTCTAATGATAAACTGTAAGTAGTTCACATCTAAACTAAAACACACACAAACTATAAAAGTTAAAGGTTTTAGATGGTTTGGGCCAATGTAGGTCAAAACTCTAGACTTCCAAATCCAAATTGAAAAATTGAAAAATTTGTTAGTTCAAGTTGTAGGATGTTGCAGACCCATTTTAAAATCGTAAAGATATTTATAATGAAATATTTTTAGCAAAAAAATATAGATGGATGAAGGTTTGTTTCTAATTTATCCTTTAAGATTTCATCCAACATTTTCTCTTAGTCTATAATTCTAAATTCATTCATACTTTGAAAATTGGATTCTAAATATCACTAAATTTCCAGTTTCCTTTTTGACTTGAATTGGATGAACTTTGGTATTTTTTATCCAAAACTAATGCCATAGATTATCTAATTTTATTGTACTCTATCTTCCATAATTTTTCACTATTTTTTAAAGTGTGATATGTTACTGGATTCCTCTACAAATTAACTAAGGGATCTTGAATTCAACATTGAATTTAATAAATTCTTACAAGTATCATTTAAACCTCTAATTTCTAGCGCAACTATAGTTTCTACAAGAAAAGAAAAAACTAAGTGCCAAATTAAGGACATGCATTGAACTTTGTTTTCACAACATCTCGATTCTCTAACATGTATATTGTAATTGTATCATGAAGTTTGCTTTAATTCATTTTTGTTGCATTTTTTGTGTTTTTGGATACAACTTAAATAACAAATTTTACAACAAGGGGTATAAATTAGATATATAATCTCATTCTTTTCTTTCAACCTATTTCTTTCTACTTCCCCCTCTTGACTTTCTCCAAAATATTTTCAAAATTTTTTGTTTCTTTTCTTCATTTTTTGAAATAGTTTAGAATTGCAATTTTTGACTTCTATTACTACTAATTGATTTCTAATTACTCTAGGAATCAAACAATTGTAATGACATCAACCTCATAAGTGCTAATTAAATATCTAATTAGGACTTAAAAACTTTATTTGATCAACTATGTGTATTATAATCAACAATCTTTGTTTAATATATAGTCAAATTTCTATAAGGGGGTCATATTAGTCTCCTAACCATGTCCAAAGCTTGGAGTAGTAACTTGGAACCTACGCTTTTTCTTCAAACACTTAGAGACTCTCAACACAAATCGCACTCCTCACTTACTTTTGCTCCATAGCCACTCAGGTATGAATTTTTCTCACTCTTTTTTCTTCTCCTTGATTTAGATTTTTTCAAATCTTCAAGTAATATTTCTAAACTCTGTAACCTTCAATCTACATCACTAGTTTAAATGCATTAGATTTCTCTTTAAATTAGCCATCACAATCAATTAACATAATTAGCTAATTCTATAGTAAGTTCTAGTAGTGAGTCAAGGTAGACCCCGTTTCTATCTTGGATTCTCAAGCTTAGTCCCGCCTTGGTGCTTTGGTTTGTCCATAGGCTTTTATTCCTCTCTAATTTTTCCTTAAATACTCAAATAAAAATTGATTATCTCCTATTACTAATTGCTTTATTCTTCTCTACTCCTTTTCTAATTCCTATGAAAATTTTAAATATACTAATTGAAATATAAACATGTGCCATCCCAAATTATTTGTACATTAATTTTATAATAGACACATCATACAAAAAAAAAGAATTTCTTTTAATAGGTATTAAACAAAGTCATGCCTTCATCCCAAAGAATGGCCTCTAGGGGCAAAATATAAAAGTCCCATTTTAGATTGCCAACCTTTTCCTTAGGCTCCCACCAAAGAAAAAAAATAACTACCCAAGAAATGTGTCTACAAAATATGATTGACTAAAAAATATGACTAAAGTGAAATTATGACTGACAAATATGATTTAGCACTCTCCAAATATATTCCCCACCCAAATTTTCTTCAAATTGCCTAAAAGAAAAAAAATGTGACTATTATAAAAATATGACTACAAAATCTGATTGATGCAAAAATATGACTATGTGTTCCCCAAATATGTTTCCTATGAAGCTTTATGAAGTATTTTGGCATTCCCAATGAACGTATACTATACTCCCGCAACGTACAAGGCCAAAACATGACTAGCAATCGTATTTGTAGTCATATTTTTTTTCAAAGAGTTGGCCTCCAAAAATATGACTGCGAATAGTCACCAGTCATCCTCAGTCATATTTTTGTAGTTATAAAACACCCGTTTTCTTGTAGTGTGGATGAAGCGAAGACACGTTACCTTGCAATTCTGGCATAGTGGCTTTGCTCGAGAGCGACCAATGAAGAAGCACTTCATTGCCTAGACCATTGGCTAGCATTTTGGCACTTCTAATATCAACAATGGGGAGGATTCATGGACATAATGAGTTCACTTGTCATTTGAATGCATGGCTTCATTTTGGATTTCAGAATGTGTGGCTTGAGATAAAACATTATGCCAAATTAGATGTATCTGTGTATGTTTCATCTCCAAATAAAGAATTTGAGAATGACAATGCCCTTGCCTAGTTGTGTAGAATTCTAGGAGTTTTTCAATGAAGACTTGAAAATAGGGGTAGCTACAGTCTCGACATAAGCATCAGTTGAATCCAACTGGTGCATGTGAGGTGTATGTGGGTACCTCTCATTTGAGGACCTCCAGTAGCAAATGGGTAGAGGTGGACACTACATAAGCATTAGTCGGATCCGACTAATGCCCATGAGGTGTTCACAACTACCCATGCTTTCAGGTCCTTCAATGGAAAAGGGGTTGTGCTAGACTCCACATAACTACATATGCATCGAGCGTTGCTAGCATGTGAGCGGAGAGCGGGGAGCAAGGAGCAAGGAGCAGGGAATGGTGAACAAGGAGCATATATTTTTTGAGAGTTACCAAAAAATGGGATGAAAGTGGATGAAAGTTGGATGAAAAATTAGGATGAAAATTGGATGACAAGAGGATGAAAAAAATAGATTAAAAAAAGGAAAAAAAAGACAATGAAAGGAATTCTAGAAATTCAAAAATCATGAATGCTTTAATAGAGAACCTATGACCATGGTTTTGGGTTATACTACGAACGTGGATGATTAGAGGGTAGGGGTTTGGAAATAAATGATATAGTAGATTGAATTTGACCCTATGACCGTGGAAAAGATGAAGTATTCATATGTATAAATCTAATTTTCTATATGATGTATTTTAAGGTCATTATATTATCATAATAAATTCTAGATTTGAATTCTCAAACCAGAATTTTAATGTTTTAGTTGTACAATTTATATAAAGGAATTAGATGTACAAAACAAAGGATGTAAATGACAAACACATGACGTTAGTGATTAGGTATCTTATATTATAATGGATACTCAATACAAGTACTTAGAAGACAAGTCACCTTGTAATCTCATAGGGCAAAGTGAAATGCAAGTAGTGGCCTTTTTAGTCTCACTTCAAGTTCAATGGTAAATACAGTAGACACAAAAATAAATCTTGTGTTGCAGAATGCAAAACTAGTTTGGTCCTATATGATTTAGTATACCACTAAGTAGGGTTTGCTTGACATCATTAAAACTCAAGCTCGGAGCATGAACAAAACCATGTACAGTGGAATCTAGATTGCAAATTACTGTGAAAATAAAATAGAGGTGTTTACAATTAGCCCATTGTCCTCACTTCCCTAAAGACTTGATAATCATCTCTTTGAAATATGGGCAATTGCATTCTGGAAATGATGATATTGTAAGCATATATTGCTCAGTCCTCAGCTCTACTCCAGACCTCAAAGAAACTATGTAACCAAAACCAGGGTGTGGAACTGGGGTCACCCTTTCAATTTGTGCATTCAAGGTAAGTGCAAAAGCTAAATTGTTTGCATGTTTTGTGGTTGGTGCCTTGGGGTTTTGCCAGATGACTTTTCTCGCTCGAATTTTAGGGTGCTCTTCGAATGAAGATGGAATGGGATAAGCATGAACCAATTCTGCACTTGGTTGTCCTCCAAACAATCTCCGAGGTGAAATGACAGTGTGTTGTGGAAGCTGGAAACCAACTGCTTCTAAGGCCAATATTTCTTTCTTCAAGAGTTTGGTGTCCATTTTGACAGGCCAAATGGCAGGAACAACTGGTATTGATAATACCCACTTCCGTCTTGTTCCCTTAACACAACGTTCAATGTCGTCATTGCAAAAGAAGAATTGCATCACCTCATTTCAATTCTTTTTGGAATTCACCATCATACATGTATATGTAGGGGCTGCTGTGGCAATGTTGTTTTGAACAATTCTTGCTATGCATTTCTTCTTTGAAATTGCTTGAAGGGCAAAGCACGCCTTTGCTGATGTCTTCGGAAGTCGTGCAATATGCCATTGCTTCTCATCACAATTGGTCTCCTGAATTGCTGATACATGAGAGGAAATGCAAACATTATCCTCCTGTATCATCGATTCAAAAATTGGTACTTCGACGTGTGGAGAGAGGTCTTCCAGAATTGGTTGCAAGTTCTGAATACTTGTGGAGGGTCTTGAAGATCTTCTTTGGATGATAGGATGAGAAAAATTAACTTTGTCTGGTCTATGTGAATCGTACTTGCAACCCAAAGGCATGTTTGCCTTCCACTTCTACGACCCAAACACTTCTTCACCCTCTAGATGTGGATCTCTATTGAAGAACTCTTCAACACTTGGAATGGTTAAGATTGCTTCTGTGAGCACCTTTGGATTTTCAATCCTATTTGTAGAGTGTTGGGCTACTCGAAGCAATAACTCTTCTTTCCCAGGTCCGGTCCCACCTTGGTTACCCTTAAGATACTGATAATATCGTACAATTTGCATGAAAGCTCGAACGAAATCATCTATGGTGGCAATGTATAAATCGGTTCCACGGTTTCTAGATTGCTGGAGCCACTTGTTGTGTACGGTCTCCGCAAGGTTGCATGAAGGCATTTCGGCGAGTTTGGATTCACTCAAATCTTGAAGTTATAAATCAGAAGTGCTATTATCATTAGTTTATATTGGCTTTCTACCAGAAATATAGATCCCATCAAACATCAATGTATACCTCCGCGAAGGTCTCTCCGTGCCGAGAGGTCCCTCATTGGTATGAACACTATGTGCAACTTTTCCAAATGTTGTCCATTAAAACACAAATGTGATAGAAATTAGATACATTAAAGGACTAGGAGGCCCTCAAGGGACCTATTTTGGTGCCAAGAGGCTTTGTAAGGGGTCGAGGTCCATGCATACTAAGTTCTACAAGGATAGGAAAAATATCAATTTAGGCTCCACCTATGGAATAATAGTTTTAAAACAACATAGCAGTGAAGGAGAAATATCAATCGTAGATGATTGCCTACAATTCAAAGTCAATGGACAATGATACTTATGAGTTGTATGAATCCACTCCACTGTCAATATTGAAAATGCTAGAAGGACAACCAAAGCTCTAGTCGATGCAATCCTTCCTCTGTAGTGGCACTAGATGACAACCAACATGCTCTAATGGCAAGGTAGCGAGCTTTGGATTCTTTTGGAGAAGAGGTGTTCTTATATTGTTTGCAAAGTACACGATGTTGATATTATAAGTCGAAATGAATATCAGCCTTCGTATGCTTCTCCATGGATTGAGTCCAGTGGAAGAGACATGTCCTTTCTCTATCTTTCATAGGATCTAGAATGTCCCCCAATCCATAAACCATCCTTACAGCATTCCAATTCGCTTGGGCACTATCAGCCATGAATCCCTTAAATTGAGTTTTGGGTACACCGTGCCTTTCAAGAATGGAATTCAATTTTGTCCAAAATAGGATTTGTGCAGCGCAATCTTCAGATTGCATGTCGCACATTGCAATGGTCATGACATGACAATATTGAGAGTTGTGAACGTGACACGCCATTGTTGTCCAACCCTTTACACGTTTGACATGATCAAACATCAGCCAAGTTTTTTTGAGATCACCTCCACTTTGCATTCACTTTACCAAGTCCACTCCACTGCTTGGACCTACTTCTGACATTTTAAAAACAAACACTTTGTCTACATCCGATCCTTGACTAGGAAACTTACTCTCCTAAACAAATGCCCAAGTACTAGACTCCCTCAACTTTGTAATGCTATCCATAACCCCAAATCTCCTTAAATACTTGAATGAAGTTACCTCGTTTCGAATACTTGGAGAGCTAAAGTACTTGCATTTGTCCAATACTGAAACGAGCTCACCGAAGTCTAGGGTTTTCAATAGCACCCCATCCGGCTGAAGAAGTAAGCCACCTAGAAGTTCTTTCGTAGCCTCCATGATGATGGACGAATTCGTCGCAGTTGGTGTTCTCTCCATCTGCTCTCCAATAAGAGACCAAGTTTTGTCCTTCATATCCCTCAATTCACCAGCCTTCACAAGGTGCTCGTAAATGCCAAGATGAACATACGCCTGAGTGAAGTCATATATTCCAACAACATAGTACACCCGTACATGACACCTTGCAATACAAGATGGGGGTACTTTGCAAATTTTGCAAACAAGCGTGGACCTTGGGGGATGCGTATGCTCAACATCAAGTGGCGCGAGTGACATCCCTTCCCATTCTAACTCATTAACGTCGTTGGTTCAATGAACACGACTAAAAAACCTACAAGTTTGGTTCATACAACGAAGATGACCGAGACAGACAAATGTGCAGAATGACAAGCTCATGCGATTGGTAATATTTGTTGTCACTGTCTTAGACTAGACATGACCATCATATCGTTTATCCATCCCAGACATATTCCGAGCTGGAGCTGGAGACAGGGAACGGACTAGCGTGAGCAACTCAAAAATGACATTGCCATTGAACGTTGGAGGTAACGCCGGCACTTTATGAATGGGAACAATGTCATAATCTATTCTGGACAATATATTTCTACATCCCTTCAAGTCACGTAGTCCTCTCAAGCAATCAATTACAGATGATACTGACCCACTAACCTCAGGTGACTTCTCTTTAACCTTCGGATTCTCGATGGTACGAGTCGATGAAGGAGTCCCACCCTTCAAAATATGCTCTTGGGAATGACCATGAGAATCGGCTTGAGAATCATCACTAAGTATAATTACATTGTCGTGAACAGGTTCTACCTTGACACGAGTAATCGGAGGCACTTCAAATGACGAGGAAGAAGACAAGTTTGGGTTGAGAGTCTCTATTAGAACTGAATGATTGGAATTCATCTCATTGTAGGCTCTATACTTTCCAGGTTTCAGATGCCAAAACCTACTCACACCATCTGAAGCAGGAAGTTGTCCAATTGTGTGAATAAGCATCCCCGTTTCGCCGTCATAGACTTCTTCATCAATATGGATTGAATCCTTGATAAAATTGAACCTTAAACTTAATTTGCGGGCAAAAACTACAGCCTTTCGATCAGGTCCCACTTAAAACATTATTGGAACATCCTCATTGTTCACACTGACGACAACCATGTTGAGGGCGTCCACCATCGCATATCATGGTATCACCTAAATTCAAATGTAGTAAACATAGAATGATAGACACTATAAGAAATAGGAACCCAAAAAACACCAGACCACATTCGAAAATCTTATGGGGCAAGGATAATCATACAAATGATCAAAAACTCTCTCGGTGTTTACAATATACAGAGACATGCATTTGGGTATTATGTTTCACAATGTGGCATAAACCTATTCGTGTGAATATTAATCATGACCGAGGTAAAGTTCCAGTCAAATTGTGTCTCATTATCTTGGAATAACTTGTGGCATGATAAAATATAGCAGATGAATTGATGAAATAGACGTTTCAAATTTGAAAACATATCCAAGAAGGATGAATAGAGAAGTTACTGAATAAATGAATCGTGTACTTGGAAAACCAGTACAATAAGAATAATAAAGTAAAATAGCTAGTGAAACTCAGAATGATTCCCAATACTATCATCAATAACACACTTATAGTGTTACATGGTCCATCACAGTAGAATTGAATGTATCGGGGCAGGATATCATCCAATTCACTGTTTAGTGAATGTCTAAGATCCTCATAAATATGTTAGATCTTAGGAAATTAAATATCAGACTATTTGAAATATGGGATATGAAGTGCTTTACAGACATAACTAGATTCTTTAGGGATGAAGTATTCTCCAAAGTAGCAGACAGTAAATTGATTCAAATTTCTCTAACTGCATCATTTCAAATCCATTCTGAAAATCGATGGTAGGGATGAAACCAGACCTTGGACCATTAGGACTATCTCCCTTCCTAATCAAGGATAGTCAGTAAGAGTATTTTAGAATTAATAATCACATAGCTGTCAAGATATAGAAGTATCGTAAACCTCCTTAACCCACAAAAGTTAAGGTAGACCTGCCCAATTCCGTTTGCATCCTAATTCCGTCACTCTATAATTGGCCACAATTTTGTCCGTTTCAGCATCTAAATCTGTCTAGAAATTAGCCAAATCTGCTCTTGATTCTGACAAAATCAGAGAATTAATGTCATTTAGGGTATCATGTCACTCCTTCATTGGTCGATTTCCAAATGCTAATAGATATATGAAATGGCGGTATTAGGTTGTTTCTGGGACATTTATGACTCTAGTCTACAAACGATTTTGTCATTTTAGGGTAGACCACTTCAGAAATTCATAGAAATTATAATTTTGATCAAAAAAATAAAATTCCACTTGGGTTCGACTCATGAAACAAGTACACATCTATGAAAAATATTTGACCTTCTGGGAAATGGCCCCAACATGGTCAGATTGTAAATTAGGGTGGTAATAGGCTTGTCTACCTTGGTGGAATTTATGTGAAATCGAAAAGGAATACATCTCCAGAAAGATGACAGTTACATTAAACAAGTCATGTCAGCTAGGGATAAATAGATAGCAAAGAAAGGTTTAGATCATTATCCTCATAGGTTTCCACGATATGGCCTAGTAGCTTGGACCTTGAAAATTAGACTCGAGGGCTACCAAAAACCAGAGTATCCTATTTCACATTTTATAAACCATTCAGAGGCCCTTGGGGTCCATCTATAAAACACTTATTTAGCTTTACATTCCCTTAATTGTTATTATCTTTACAGTCCATTCATAGTCCTGTAATAGATGAGTTCAAAGATAGTATTATATACTTACAACCATGATCATGTATTTACAATACACTGAAAAAATTTGGTCATTGTTTCCTTCATCAAATATCACCAATGACATAGTAGACAATACGTCCGCAAAGGGCTTATTCCGTATACTCATTCCAGAAAAAAAGGGAGCCAAATACAGAATAACATAGTTCATCCATTTTCTCACAGCTGTAGAGAGCTACCACTTCAATAGGATTTCGAGAAGAGGTGAAATGCAAGAAAATAATGTTACTCGTGAAAACCTGGAACCTAGAGGCTGAGCGTGGCCTCGACCCTAAACCCTTGGTTCAGGGTATCCAACCCTAACACCCAAAATAGTAACATTCTGTCACAGTGCCGCCATCGCTAAAGTAGCGCTGCAAGAAGAGGATCACATCACCGCATCACCTCCCAATCAATCAAGCTGGTTTATGCGTTGCATTGGCATTCTTCTCCTATGCCCGCTTTGCTTGTGCATCACTGGGATTATCGACATGGAACGAATCCTTCGACCGCGGCGTGGTTAGCTTGGAGGCACTAGAGAGGAGGCTCCTCACCGACAGATCAAGAATCCCGACAATTAGGTAATTTTAGATCCTTCGTAAGAGAATATTCTAGGTTTTCGTCGTTTCTTCTGACTCTAACTTGTAACAAATGTCTTACATCTTACTTCAGGGTTCCTAAGGGAATCCGCATTTTCATTCGCTGTATCGGACTTGCCGTCACCACAGAGTTGAAGGTTTTCAACGAAAGCTAAGCAGTGGCTTCCTTTTCATTGAGGTTTGGATTACCGATATTGTTTAGAATCCATGAGACAATTAGCGTCATGCAAATATGCTTGCATGAATATAGACTGACTGGATTGAACAACGCCTATCCGAACCCCACTCAGATAGAGGTCCCCTTTCGTTTACAAAGTTTGAAATCGTAAGCTAAAATAGATCACAGTTCGAGAATCTCTGTATATGATGATGTGGGTTCCTAGCAGCAGTCGATCTCGACAGAGCTGTCGGAGATTACCTTCCATGCATAGATAGGTGATCCCAAATGCTTCACGACTGAGATTTCTTCTTGAGTTTTTGGCAAATCTGCGTATCTCCACGAAGGATAATTCTTGAGAAATCAATCATGTTCGTGAGTATTGGACAGGCCAGCTCCGACCACTCTAAGATTCATTCGACGAGGTAGTCGCTGGAAGGTCAATCTTATCCATGATCGCCCAGGTTCCTTAAACCTCTTGGCCCTGTGAAAGAATTCGAAGCTGCCAAATATGTAGAGACAGGTTATCCCGGATCCTTCACGATTGAGAGGTTTGGTTGAGTATTCGACAAATCGCCATATCACCCCGCGGGCTCTTAATCGAGAAATCGATCCTGGTCCTTTGGTTTGGACAAGCCATTTGTCTCTTCCGTATGTGAGATTCGGCGTTTTACCCTCAGGTATGCCCAAGATATGCATGATTGAGCGAGTTCACGGTTGCTCTCGGGGCCGAGAGAGCTTTTGGTTCTCCCTTGTTATGCATAGACATTTGAATCGTGATCAATCACAAGTGAGCGGCTTCATTTTGTTATTTGCAAATCTGAGATGTATTGGAGGTTACTTCTCAAGATATCGATTCAGGTCCTCAGTTTTGGACAAGATAGTCTGTCACTGTCATAAAGATGATTCGGAGAAGTAGCCTTAGGCTTGCCCAAAGTATGCATGGTCGAGCGGGTTCAGGGTTGCTCTCGAGCCCGAGAGGGCTGTCATTGCACCCTTCTCATGCATAGACAGGGAACCATAATCAATCACGAGTGAGTGTCATGTTGTTATTTGCAAATCTAAGATGTACTTGGGCACTACTTCTCGAGAGATCGATTTAGGTCCTCAGTTTTGGACAAGCTAGTTTGTCTCTGCCGTAAGTGAGATTAGGCGATTTACCCTCATGCATGCCCAAAGTATGCATGATCGAGCGAGTTTAGAGTTGCTCTCGGGCCCGAGAGATCTTTCATTCCTCCCTTGCCATGTATAGACAGGTGATTAGTGATCAATCACATGTGTGAGGCTTGCTGTTGATATTTGCAAATCTGAGATGTACTAGGAGTTACTTCTCAAGACATCGATTCAGGTTTTCAGTTTTGGACAAGACAATCTGTCGCTACCATAAAGATGATTCGGAGAGGTAGCCTCAGGCTTGCCCAAAGTATGCATAGTCGAGCGGGTTCAAGGTTGCTCTCGAGCCTGTGAGCCCTCAAGTTGGCACTTGGAACTCAGGGTTTTCTTTTTTTCGTTTTAGTCAGTATTTTAGCGTAATTATTTGCAAAAATGCATAAAAAGAGTGTTTGAGTGGTATTTGGTAGAAGTCCCTACCAATACAGTGAGGGGTCATCTTAGAAGTGTAGAGTATATAAAATAATCAAATTTCATACTTCTAATGCCTAGTTGAGAGTCTAAGAGGTCGGTTAAGTGTTTCCGAGAAAACTAAAGGTTTGAGTGTTAGCCAGTCCTAGTAGTTGTCCATGTTAAACTAAGTCTTACAATTGCATGTGACAAGCTGGCTAAGTCTATTTTAGGTCTAGAGAGTCTAGTATGGGTCACCATTCAATTCGTAAAGAATTTGGATTGGTAAGTTCTTATTTGCAGATAACTTATAGAAGAATTATCCAATTTGCAAATAAAGTCATGGGAGAACAACCGGAGTATGAAGAAAGGTGCTTTTACTCTAAAAGCATGCTAGGAGCCAACATTGGAGCCGGTTGTTCCAAGATTCCCCGATACAAGAATAATTTCCCCCTCGGGCGGAAATTATAAGGGAATTGCTAATTTTAGCTTCCCTATGAATAGTGCAAAGTGAAATGTAATGTTGCACTTTGGTTTTGGGAGTTTCCTAGAAGCTACCCAAAAAGTTTCGGAA
Source organism: Straminergon stramineum (assembly GCA_963920665.1). Lineage (NCBI taxonomy): Eukaryota > Viridiplantae > Streptophyta > Bryopsida > Hypnales > Calliergonaceae > Straminergon > Straminergon stramineum. The sequence continues at coordinate 17,229,043 of OY987273.1, forward strand.
TTTCCTGAAACTATTACAATGACTCCATGGGAAGTCAACTGCCTTTAAACATGGTCGTAAATTCCTAGGAATTACCTATGTTGCGGTAAAATCCCACTAAAAATTAGGATAGTGTGTTGTGTGCTAATAAAGCGTTCCACAAAGTTTGAAGACATTCTGACATTCCTAGGTACCAGAATCGGCAACGACATGGACTTTTGAAGAATTTACGACTTTATGGCGGGTTGACCGGCGTACTAGGAGATGGCGGTGTCCAAATGACATGAATAAGGGGTCTTTCCTTACTCCCATGAACCTTCTAATTAACCCTAGCTAGATGATTTCCTCAAAAAAAACAAATTCCAAAAGTTAGGATTTTCACCTTTCTTTGGAGTTACCGTAAGTTGATCTTACACTTACAAAGGGCTAGGAAGAAGGGGTAAGGGGGTCCCCTAGGCTAATTTGGGTCTTCTAAACACAATGGTGCAATCGTTTTTCAATTTGGAGTTGTTCCCTAGAAGATAGGAGGGTTCCAGCAGTAGGTTTGACTTTTTTAGAGTAATTAGCGGTAATTCAAAGTTAATTTCGCAAATATCTTTTGGAAGATTGAAGATTGGATTTGCGTAAGACCTCTTTTCTTGCGTAACAATCCATCTTTTGTTTAAAGAAAGACAATTTAGAAATACTTTGGGTTAATTAGCAAAATATCTAGGTTAATTAGGGTTATTTTCCAAATATCTTTGGGAAAAGATCTTGGATTTGATTTAGCCAAGATTTATTAGCTAAATGGAGAGGGTTCTAGACAATTCTTCCATTAAACAAAGATTATTTTGGAATTACATTAGGGTAGTTTAGGAAATATCTCGAGATCAAAAGTAAATGTTTTTCCACCGACAACTTACTGGGGAGGGGCTTGGGACAAGTATAAAAGGCCCTTCCCTCGAGGTTGTCAGTACCCTCATTCTTATATCTAACCTTTGCTTTCGTGCTACCGGCGTGGTCGGAGCACTAATCCAAGTCGAGATACGACCTAAGTTTCATTCTAATTCTTGATTTGCACACTTTGAAGGACGAGAGGGTCCCTTCAAAGTGATTTCTATTTGATTTCTTTAAGTTTTCGAGGCTAAGCCTTCATTTTCTTTGAATTGTGAGAGTTTTGGAAGGGATAGACCTCCAAACTCTAATTCCGTTTAAGATTTCTTGAATACTAACAAATTGTGCTCATTACAACAGAACCTGGTATTAATATACTTAAGGTGGTGAAGCTTGACATTGACACCGTGTACACCTGGGGTTGCCCCCGCACGGCGAAGCTTTGACTTTGAAAGATTTGAAATTAACACTTGGGAAAATTTCCTTATTTGCATGCTTGGAAAAATGCTCTGCAGGTGTACTAATTAGGAACATTTGATTTAGTGAGAAAAGTAATCAAAATTGCTTAGTTTGAATTCTTGATAAAATCCTTAGTAGTAGTTATAGAAAACCAAAATTTAGATTAGTTGCCCTTTAGTTAGAGTCATTAAAAGAGATTTTTAATTAGTTTAGAATACTTAGTTTTCTTAGTTTAAAACTCATTCCAAAAACCCACAAAAAGTAGATTGATAGTTTAAAATTTAAGAAGTTGGAAAATTAGTGAAAGTTTGCTTAGAAATTCCCTCCCCAAACCCAAAAATTGATTAGTTTTATTAGTGTTAGATTAGTTTAAATCAATGCAGTTAGTAAAGACTTCTAAAAAATTAGTAGCAAGGGACCGTAATCTAGCATACGAAATCAGTACGTGAAGGAAACAGAGGTCAAAATCGGAAGAGCCCAAGACTGTGCAAAGGAGGGCCTAAAGCCGTGCAAGGGCCACAGCACGTGAATCAAATAAATCAAGACCCCGGCAGTTGACAGGGAGCCTCCAATACGGACGGGGAGCCTTCAAAATGGACAAGGAGTTTTTGAACGGAACGGGAGAGGGAACGGCCAGTCACGCCCCGCCACGTGGCGGACTCCCAGCGACTGGGTGGAGGAACCGGGCTAGGGAGTGATCCCAACGACTGAACCAGGAGTGATCCCGACAACTGAACTAGGAGTTAGCCTGACGACTAGACTAGGAGTTAACCTAACGACTGAGCCGGGAGTAAGCCTGATGACTAAGCCAGGGAGTAAGCCTGACGACTGAGCCAGGGAGCGAGTTTGACGAGTTGAACAAGGAGCTGAACCAAGCAGCAACGGTGTGAGAGACTGAAGCCAAGAATTGGTCCGGAAGCTGAATAATAAAGGTAAGGTTCAAATACTAAATTATAGTGCATTGAAGTTTCAAAATTCTCTCAAGTTCTTAAACTAAAGCATTCATTCATACTTCTACAAATAAGTTGGAAGTCCACTTGAATTTGCCAAAACCACAAAAAGTTTGCAAAACAAGATCCATGAATTGAAATAACCAAGAGAAGAGAAGAAGTAAGGAGTAGGAGAGAGACGAAGAGAAGGAATCTAGATAATTAATGAGGTAAGAATCTTTTGCATTTTATTTTATTCTAATTACTATTCACTAAGTTGTTGGTTAGTCATTGATTAGAATTCTCTTAGAAATTAGAAGGCTAGGCTTTGGTTAGGTTTTGTTTTGTTAGGCTTAATAAGACAAATAGATAAAGACAAAACGCCAACTAATATCTTTTGAAAGATTAGGAATTTACAAAATAATTAGGATTTATTAGATTTGATTTGATTTAGCGGATTTAAAAGGTTTTGCGGTATTGAAATAATTTCTAATAAATTAGGAATTGTTTTAAATACAACCAAAATTAATGAAATCCTATAACCATTAGTAGGAAAATAAAAATTGAAATTGAAGTACAACATTGAACAAGGATTGATTTCAAATGCCGTGATGAATTAGCGAAATGGAGAATGGAGCGGGATACTACGAAACCATTCACCTCGTAATTCTCGAGGACGGTACGATCGATCATTTCATGGGAAAGGTACGTTAAAATTCTTTATATTTCATTTCAATTTGATTAAAATCTCACTTGGCAAAATAAACCATTGGAACCTTTAGGAAAATTAGGAAAGAAAATTAACATTGTTCGTTTAGACTAAGAAATAATTAATGAATGAAATTTAACTCTTTAGACTTTTTAAACCAAATTTCATTCATTAATAATTTTTAAGAATTTAGTTTTTAGTGTTTTACCTTGTTGGAAAGGTAATTTCTGAATTTTCATAAAACCCTAAAAATACTAATTTTAGAATAGAAAATTTAGTTTATGATAGATTAGAAGATAATTAAAAAGAATTTCTAAAGAATCTTTAAGGAATCATTTAAATTAGGAATCAATTAGGGAATCTTTTGAAGATTCCAGAACCTCTTTTCATTTAAAAAATACTTTAATTTTAAATGAGAAAAGGTTGGACGAAGTTTGATTTCAATTTGGATGAAATTCTTTAATTAGTAGTCAAATTAGGTTTAGTCTTAGAATTAGGTAACTAACATAATTAAAAACTTAACCCTAAAATTTAGATTTATTTCAATTAGTTTTACTATTTTTAATTTGTGGATGAAGGTTGTGATGTAGTTTAGGGATCAATATTTCATCCATTCATTTCTCTTATTAGGAAAGTCGAAATTTAACTTGCTTTACCTTTCTGGAAAGAGCAAATTACATTCTATAAATTAGGTTAGATTGATGTTAGTTTGGATTTATCTTTTGATTAGTTATTTGATTTAGTTAACCATAGTTTTAAAATTAGGATTTAAATGATTTAAGTTCAATTTGGATATTTAAAAACAAAGTGTCCATTGCTTGGAAGGTGCGAATTGAACTTAGATTAAGAACACCCTAAAGAAATTGATTTAACCAGCCGTTAGAACCCGTGTGCACGTTTTAACTCGAAGGGTGGAGTTTAAAACACTCACAGGGCCCGAGAGAGCTATCGTTGCTCCCTCGTCATGCATAGATAGGGAACCATAATCAATCACGAGTGAGTGTCATGCTGTTGTTATTTGCAAATCTGAGATGTACTTCGGCACTACATCTCAAGAGATCGATTTAGGTCCTCAATTTTAGACAACCCATTTGTCTCTTCCGTATGTGAGATTCGGCGTTTTACCCTCAGGCATGACCAAGGTATACATGATTGAGCGGGTTCAGGGTTGCTCTCGAGGCCAAGAGAGCTTTTGTTGCTCCCTTGTTATGCATAGACATTTGAACCGAGATCAATCACAAGTGAGCGGCTTCATTTTGATATTTGCAAATATGAGATATATTGGGGGTTACTTCTGGAAAGATCGATTGTGGGCCTTAGTTTTGGACAGGCCAGTTTCGGTAGTCGTAAGTGAGATTCGTTAGAGTAGCCTCCGTCATGGTAATGTTATGCATGATCTTGCGGGTTCTCAAAAACTCTCGGGCCCGAGAGAGCTTTCATAACAACCCTGCCATGCATAGACGGGTTATCCCAGATCCTTCATGACTAAGAGGCTTGGTTGAGTTTTCGACAAATCGGCATATCACCATGCGGGCTCTTGATCGAGAAATCGATTCAGGTCCTCAGTTTTGAACAGGCCAATATGTTGCTGCCATAAGTTAGATTCGGTGTTTTACCCTCAAGCATGCCCAAAGTATACATGATCGAGCGGGTTCAGAGTTGCTCTCGGGCCCGAGAGATCATTCGTTCCTGCCTTGCCATGCATAGACAAGTGAACTATAATCAATCACAAGTGAGAGGCTTGCTATTGATATTTGCAAATCTAACATGTATTGGGGGTCTACTTCTCAAGAGATCGATTAAGGTCCTCAGTTTTGGACAAGCCAATTTGTCGCTGCCGTCAGTGTGATTCGGAGAGGTAGCTTTTTGCATACCTAAAGTATGCATGATCGTGCGGGCATAGGGTTGCTCTCGGGCTTGAGAGAGCATTCGTTTCTCCCTAGTCATGCATAGACAGGTGAACCGAGATCAATCACGAGTGAGCGACTTGATTTTGTTTTTGGCAAATCTGAGTATTACCATACGGGATACTGCTCGGGAAATCAATTATGGTTGTAAGTTATGGACAGGCTAGCTTCTACTACTGTATGTGTGCTTTGCTGAGTTAGCCTTAGGCATGGTAATGTTAAGCATGATCTTGGAGTTTCCTAGGAGCTCTCGGGCCCGAGAGAGCATTCGTAGCAACCCTGCCATGTATAGACAGGTCAATCCCACTAATTCACGAGTGAGAGGCATCCATGAGTTTTTGATAAATCTGTGATTTGTTTCTTAAAGAATGTGTAGTTTGTCTGTTTATGCCGAGGAGAATCCAGTTGCATGTCCAAGAAGTATCATATTCCCCCATTCAGTCAATGCATAGTTACAGAGGTATCTCCATCGTCTCAGCCTCGGGAGGACATTGAAGATAATATACTCATGCATATTAATCGTTGTTAAAGGCACCAGGAAGGTGAATGCCGTCTTAGTATTACGGCCCTGTCTTCATGCTAAGGGAATCCTAGAGTAGAGTACTTCCTCAAATGCCATTGTAAAGGATTCTAGTTCCACTTTCTCCATTATGTGACAAAGGGGTCACCATGATGTATGCATAGTGTCAAAGGGCTCAAAGGACTCTCGGTACCAAGATAACAATATGAATGGACCAATCATGCACAATAAAGTTGATTCTAGTTTTCTAGATATTCATTCATTCCGACATGTTCTAGATGTGTTTTTATTCTATCAACAACATCGCCAGATCAGTTGATGGTAGTCATTACCATTTACCTTCTGGAGTATTTATTATTTGTGAGATATTGATCTGTGGAATGTCTCAGGCGCCAGAGCATCTTCAACATGGAGTAGGAATGGTGCAAGAGGTAATGCTCTTGTAATTTTAAAATAGCCTTCATAGTTCTTGACTTCACTGAATCCTTTACTATTTGGACATTGAACTTATGTTGAACAATGATATTTAGGTATTATAGGATTTTTTTATTGCCTCCAATTTGTAATATTAATCTTTTATCCACCTATTTGGATTGTACGAACCAATGTATAGAAATGGAATGTCTAATTATTGTATAGGGCCAAGGAGAAACCTATTCCCCAATTCTCAACGTTATATTTTCTTTCTTGTATCTAGGATGTAATTCAGGTGGCCCATGTTGAAATGGCATCCATCGTGGTCGTTGACCATGTAGTTGGGGACGATGATATTCGGCACTTGCTTCCGGCCTAGAATCTTCTTTAGCCGCCAATGGTAGGATTGAAAGCTTTACTTGCCAATTTAGATCATCAAAGTCATGACACGTATAGTGATAGCCTAATGGCATCAGGACATTCATGTTGTAGCTCCATTGGAGATAACGATTTAGTTATACTAGTTTCGAGTTCAGAAGACACTATTGATTATTGTACGTGTGACCACGAGGATATGGATGTCCAATCTGTCCTTCAAGCAGATGATGACATTCAAATCTTCTGTTGCAGAGAGTACATGTCGATTACAGGAACATGCGATCACAATCATTGTGTTTTTCTATGATTTTGGCATTATAGAAAATTTTTCTGTCTTTCATAATCTCTTTAGCCTAAATCCGCATATGGAGGTATATATTATATGATTACTCAGATGAATGTCTGATATAGAGAGCATTCATCTAACGTATTCTGCTTTTTTAAGTAGTTCTCACTTGGTGAAATCGTGCAGAATGTTGAGGAACTAATATCTACAGATTCTCCTTCAAGGTCCCCAAGCTCTCAAATTGTGGATCCTGTCTACAACCACCAATTAAGTCATATGAAGATACAGAGGAATTAGAGGAGGGTCGTCATTTGGGACAAGAGGACAACGTCACAGAGGATGATATTAGAAGAACTTAGAAGATGGATATTGTCTCAACGATATCCAGTTTGAGGTTGACCACCTCTGATCTATCTTAAATGTGTATCCCACTTTGTTGTCTTGTTCCAGTGCTTATGGTTCGCCCAACCCTTACATGTGATTTGATATTACTTGAGTAGTAGTTTGTACATGGCTGTGAGGAGGGAGCTCATGTGTTTTATGTTTCTATAGCAGATGAACAGGGTCAAACATCTATTTTTACCAAGGCAGAAAAGGAGAAATGGGGACCTTTGTGGAACTCAATCAATGATCAATTCAATATGAACCTTCGATCCACGGCTGCTCTGAAGCATTTGGTTGACTATAAGTTTTTCGTCTGTGACGAAAACCATCGATGAATAGCATGGATGAATCACATTGAGCGTCTTCACAAGCTGGAGAGGGAGTGGCATGTGTCCGTAGACTCCATTGTCTTAGATACCAAAAATTGTATAGGAGTTGCTATGCAAGTTATACACGATATAAACAAGTAAGTCTTTATATATTTTTATTGCTTTTATAATGTATGTGATTCATGAGCTAGTTCCTAGTACACTTTAATCTCTTTTCACTATTAGATATTTATTTCCACTTTGACATCGAATGGCAGGCACACGGAAAACTCGCATGTGAAAACCAATTTGGTGCACACATTATACTGTGTGCAGAAGTATGGGGTTATGGAGTTAGACAAGTTTAATGAGCTTCTCAGTTCTGATGAAGTCAAGACTTGTCAGCTAAGCACACAGAAGACATGGTACACTATGCCTTTGGAGGTCTTTACATCGTTCATCTTCAAGGTATGTTTACTACATGAATTTCATTCAAAATGATTGAATGAAATTTTTTAGCATAAAGAGTTTTCTATAAATTGTTATCCTTGTTTTATGGGTTTTTTTAGTAATTGATGACGACTATGTGTTTGCAACAAGAGATTGCTGCAGCGGCGGACAATGCAGTTCGGAAGTTCAATGAGGATACTCCACCTGATGAAAGGTCTAAGGAAGGTGTAGCGGCTGCTATGAGGACGGCCATCAAGGAATCCATTGAGAAGTTGTATAAGAAGCTATCAAAGATTGTTGCTGTCGCAAATCCTGCATTTGGTCCTGAATTCCTACAAGAGGTATAATTTGCTTTATATAATTTCAGGACATGTGGTCTTCGTGATTTTCATTTAAAATTTATAAATCATGTCATTTCCTTTCATGCAGATCGAGAGGCATTAGAGCCTCTACTCCGTGCTAGAGTTGACTTTGGACAAATTACAGATGATAGCTACTGCCAATGTCAACTCGACTTTCAAGGTTAGATGGCTAAGGTGGATCAAGGGATCCGCTCCATCTCAAGAGGCCCGCCGGTTTCTAGCTCGTCCTATCAATGAGGAGAAGCTTCTCCAATTTCTTGCAAAGGCATGTTGGTATGCTGGGGTATGTCTCTCCATGTAATGTGATTATGGTCTTATTTATTTTTTTATGCTTGAATCAGTTATTGTAATTCAATAATCCAATTCTTCTAGGATCCACCAGGATACTAACCATGCTTATTGATTTGCAGATGGAAGAGGTAGCTATAGAGTTTTTTGAGTCAATTATCCGAACAAATAATATTCGTATCGACATGTCCGTTCGTTCTGAGCCACTGACATTGCTTGAGTACATGGAGGGGTGGCGAATGAAACTCTAGGACGATTCCTATGCTGGGGTTTTCAAGGGTGCTGATGCGTTCAAGAAGTCTGACTCTTTTAAAGAGTTTAGAGGGGCCATGCTCGCTGTCAAATGCTTGATATACAGGTTCCTCTCATTAATTTGAAACCTCTGTCAAAAGTTCCTTCACATTCAATTCCCATTTCATTTCACCAATTCTGTTTCTGTAAATATTATAAACATTTTTGGAAACTTATTTCTTTCAATGTAGTCCTTTTCTTGTAGTCTCTACGTCTATTGTTTAAGATGAATGTGACTAAATGTATAATATTAGTGGTAGTTGTATGACCCTTTTTTAATTGAAAAACTAATGTCTCATTTTCATTATGAGGCATTCATCTAATTGAATAAAACAAAGACACTTTTTGGAGTGTAGTTACGTATTTATTCTTCTTGATTTTCCTAAACGTTCAAGCTTCATTATGCATACATCGAATACTAATTATGTTCTCTCGGGCCCGAGAGAGGGATATTGGGGTGGCCTTCATGCATACCGTTTCCTTTTTTTTCTCTTTGAACTCTTTGTCATGTTTTCTAGTTTTAATTTCTACAATGTAAAAGTTCAACCAGGTCAATCTGGGTATGCATAATGTTAGAATGAGGAATAGGCGCTCGACCCCAAGGGCCTTTCTCTGGGGAGAGACATATGCATTTTTCATAATTTATTATATTTAATCATGCACTAGTACGGTGATAGCGTACTAGCAAGACAGAAAGCACTACTCATTAATTTCTTGTCATTCTACAATGTGTAACATTCTTATTGATTGGGGGTTCTAGTAGCATTTAGTCTAGTTAGTGTGCGAGTCTTAACAAACTGTAGAGTCTTTCATATTTGTATAATTTTGAAAATTTTCTTTGGAATTGTTATTTCTTAGAAGAGTTTCTCAAGTGATTTTGGATTTCTAATTGTTTTGTATCAATTACCTTCTCATGTGCAGGTACTTCAAGTTTGAATTGTACAGCAAGAAGGCCATTGAAAAAGCGGATTTACCCCCATTCCTTACTACTTGGTTGGATCGGTCATCCCCTGACTACATGTTCTCCCCTACACAACTAAAAAACTGGACCAGCTCTCACCTCCAGGCCTGCCCATGGTACCTGGAGTGTAACTTCAGAATCACTCCGCCTGAGGAGGAGGTTCTTTTCCGGACCCTAAAAGACACAATGGTTGTTGAGCCAAAGTTTGATGAATTTTTTGGCTTAGATCCTAAGGCCTGAGCTTGAGCCATCAAAAAATGGGAGGCCTCCGACAAGAGGAAGGTTGATAAAATGGAGGAGGCAAAGGAGAGGACTGAGGATAAGAAGAAGAAGAGGCGAGCGGCACTAGCTAAGAAGGAGAAAGAGAAGGTCAAAAAGAAAGGGACGAAAAGGAAGGCAGAGACGGAGTTGCATGAACCTGCAACAAGCGTTGCTGACATGAAAACTTCTTCATCAGGTTTCTCTCTCACTCAGGAGCGCTTGCTGCATGGTCTGTCGCCAACAATTCAGAACATTGATCCCATACCTGATATCGACGAATGCATCTTAAACTTGTCACTAGAATTCCTCATGTCCTTAGGGAAGAATAGTACATCAAAGGCCTACAACGACATTCTCACTTTCTTAGCTATGGTACAGTTTCCTCCATTGCATATAACAATATCATATAATTTGTGTTTATGAGAAGTTTGATTATACAATTTTTTATATTTCAAAAATTCATTAAGGTTATTGTCCATATTTTTCGAGATTCACCGTATGTATTTTCTTATTTCAATAGTACACCATGTTTAATTTATCTAACTTACATATTCCCTTGCAGCACTCTAGTGATAGAGATTGCTACTTCAATGGTGTCCTCAATACAGTGTCGGTAGTGGACTTGATGATTGTGGATGTTTCGGAAGGTCTCCATGTGCCTACTATATCGGCTCCACCCAGACCCATTCCAAAATGGAATGAATGCACATGCACTGGCTGCTACCCATCTTTGACTTTGCCTTGGAGTACCTACATGACAGTGGGTCTTTGCTTGTCATGTACCCTTCGAGTGTACCCCACAAAAACCACCTTCTTGGATGTTGTAAAGAATACGGTTTTAAAATAAAGTAGTCCTGGTTGGGAATGAATCGGCTACATTTGACATTGCCGTTGAATCCAATTATGATGGTAAGTTAAATATCTTTTTTTGCATGCTCATGTTGAATTTGAAGTTCGACATTACTAGAGTCTCACATGACTTGTTTTGCAGACTATGCAGTTTGCCATTTCTCTTGTGGTGAGAGAGATGTCAACAAAGGCAGCACCTTCATTTTCGTTCCAGGATGTTCCATCTAATGACACAGTTGGGATTAATGTTGGCAAGGATGACATCCTCCAAAACTTCTATAACAAAGATGACGTCACCATGAATGGCACCAAACCCTGGTGTGGACCTTGTGAAAAGGCTTGCCAATTCATGCAGATGCTTGTGGAGGCATGTTCAACACCAGGGGACGTCATTATGGATTGCACAATAGCGACAAGTTTGTTATCTTATTTAATAATTTGATTCTCATAGAAATGTGCAAAGTACTTTGGTTCAATGTAATGTTCTCATCTGTGAACTAGATGTGTATAGGTTCAAGCATTCAGGCTTGCCGTGCTACACACCGTCATGTGTTGGCATTTGAGGAGGATAAGGCTATCTTTGATACTTTGATAGCTTCGGCCATGCGCACGCCAGTGGTTACAGAGGCCGAACCACAACGTCCTGTTGTTTCTTCAATTGATCTGGATGACGAGGACATTCCAATCCAACATGTCATGAAGACATCACGATTCAGTAAGTAATTTTTCCTTTTAACTCCATCTTCGAATTTCTTTGTTTCATCTTAAGTACTTGTGGTCTAATGTGTGGTTCTTTGGATTTTGTAGGCAAGCTCAGGAAATGAGGAACTCTATGCATGTTCCATTCTTTGCAAATAATGGTTTTTTTCCTAGCCCTCCTAAATCATTTCAGCTACCTATGTGTGCAAAGGCAGTTTCTAGGGATTTCATTGATGTAGACCCTATGCCATCTTCTAGGGCCAAATCGGTAGATCTCGGCATTTTGGAGTTTTTAGATGATTATGCTGTAGAGTCTGATTCTCAAACATCAGATAGTAAGGGTAGTTCAACCTGAACTCCCACTACTTGACATGTTTTCGTGGGGTACTTTTGTATTCTCAATATGTGATGTCAATGTAGTAGTTCATGATTTTCTTTTCTATTTGTATTAGAATTCATTCATTATCATTTGCATTCTATATTCTTTGAATAGGATTTGATTTCAATCAGTCATTTCTAGTAGGGTCATTGTGCTTCTATAACGCCATGTTCTTTATAATCAATGGAATTGTTTTCTTTACTTATGTTACATATGTTCTTCCCTTAATCCTTTCAATTGCTAAACTCCCTACCTTTTTTACTATAATGTCACAAGGACGTGACATTTACTTCTAATTACCCTAAACCGAGAGACTAGCCACCAAAACACACACTTGTGTATTGTAATAAAATAGATAGCTACTTCATTAGTTCAATGGTGTACCCGAATTCCTTTGTCCACTGCTGGAGATATTACTTACTGACTGTCAGGAATAGCTTGACTTGGTGGGTACATTATTCTATTTTCAAGCCTAACCCTTTGATAATTCAATTGTTTACAAACTAAACCGGCTTTCAACTAAAGCAAATTAAACTTCCATACATAGGTTGTCGTTAGATTATAACTAATTTTCTAAAGAGCAATTTCAAGGATCTAAACAATCCACATAGTATGTTTTATCCCTATGTACAATGCATTATTTATTGGCATTGTTATCAATTCATTGAATCTAAGATCATTTGTCTACTTTTATTACTCAAAATTGTATGCTCATCTTCTATATCATTTGTGTATTATTTGTCTAATATTAGGTTTGTAAATTGTGAGGCCTCTTCTGCAATGGTTATGTTCATTTCTAGTTATTTTGTCCACTTCAAACATGATCCATTTTCATGTTTCACGACCATAGATCACAATTCAATAACTCTATTTGCAATCCAAATTATTGAGTTGGATTATATCCACGGTTTTAGGTACTTTTATCCACGGTCATAGGGTTTCATTCCTTAGTACTTAATTCCCGCTCCCCACTCCCTTTTTTCCACTCCCTGCTGTCTGCTCTTTGCTCCCTGCTCACGTGCTAGCATTCCTCCATATGCATCAGTCGGATTCGACTGATGCCTTTGAGGTGTATGCAACTACCCCGGTTTTGAGTATTTATAGATCCTCAATGGAATAGGGGTTGACACAAAAATTATGAAATAGTGCAACATGTTTGGTTTGAAATTGGTATAGCTAACCTTCTCTTCATCTTTCATGGATTCCTAGAAATTGAAATTGGAGGAGATGATGGACCTACCGTCATGCAATTTATTGGAAACAGTGCAAAACAAGTGGATGCAAATGTATGGAAAGAGAAGGAACAACTAGTTTGATGCCACTTGCGATGATAGCATCCGCGCTTGGATGCAAATGACAAACTACCGAGCATACCTCAAAGGCCATGCATCGGGATTTGGACCATCCAAGGGGGAGTTGAGGTTGAGAGTGGCAAGAAGAAGTAACGACCCCAAGAAAATCATGGAGGCCTTGAACACATTGCCCGGAGCTAAGGGTGTGGGTACAAAAGTACCATACTTACAAGGAGAGGAAATATTTGGGAGCACTAAGAGAAAGCTGGATGTACCCATTGGTAATGTAGGAGACTCACATAGACTAGACAAAATCAACTTCTCTCAACCTCAGGTGCGAACAAGATCCACCACGGCTTGTCTTCAGTCTTCAAAGGACCCAAGTGAACAACCGGAGGCCAATGTTTCTCGACATGTTACAACAACATTCAAAAGCGACTACAATATATCCAAGTGGCACATTGCTTGAATTAGCCACAAATCCAATGCAAGATGACAAGCTCAATAGTGGATGTCCAACATCAAGTGCACCTCAAGAATTGCAAGGGGGAGGAAAGGTACACCAGCTATAACCAACCGGGGTAGAAAAGAGGATTATGGGAGTAAGTGGAAGGTGGTAGTCGACTTCTAGTTCTATAGGGATGACATTGAATGATGTATGAAAGGTACGAAAAGGAAGTGGGTCATTGATTGGCTTGAGGTGCTAGAAGTTTGGCCTGTTCTAAGTGGCACCAACCTCAATCGAGAGGAGACTCTTCTATAATAGCATGTAGGCTTCCGCCTCCAAGAACATCCAATATTATTGCTACGGCGTCTCTTCAACATGTCAAAGGTTTTCCAAACCGTCTTGTATGACCAACCAATGCCAAAGAACCCAAATGCATATCCAATGGTTAGGAATACATGGACCATTTTTAGGATAGCCAATGCACCAACTACAAAACAATGAAACAAGTGGGAAAGTGCGGGAAATGTTAGAGGGCAAATTGTGGGAGTGACCTTGCTCCCTTTTTTGGGCCTTGGTGCAATAGTGGCGCTTGAGATAGGGACAAACCCTACTAAAAACGTCTATCGAATTATGGTGGGTATGTTCCCCACATGCACATGCCTACTTGCCTAGACATTGTGAATATGTTTGTTTATGCTATTGGAGGTCGACAACAATACGTGAATTGCAAACACCTATACTACTTATATAGGTACTTCTACAAGATGGATATCCATGAAGACAAATTCATCCATGCACCGAGTTATAGCTTCAATGAAGTGAAGGTACTTCTAGTTCAAGCAGGAATCATTATAGTTCTAGAATAGGCTTGGCTTCATTTAACTGTGTACTTTAGTCATATACTTTTTATTTCCCTATATTGTGATTGAAATGATTTGGAGCTTATAGAAGGTAAATGTGAATGCATTCATGAAATATAGAAGCATTTCTCATAAGCCAATTGTTTTGTTGTCAATTCATATAAATGACTATAATGTACAAATGTACACGCTATTTCAATAAGGCATCTTTGAATATTAAATTGGATTCTCTTGCTACATTTCCAAGTATTCTTTCCATTTACTTTTCAATTTAGTTTTCTTATTCCCATTTTTTCCTTTCCCCATTTTGTTTTCTTTCCCTAATTTTTTTTCTTTCACATTTTGTTTTCTTTCCCCATTCATTTTTTTGGCCAATTCTTTTTCTTTCCCCATTTTCTACAACATTTGACAATATCAACAATTATGAAGAGAAATGAATTCTATAATTCAAAATTAGATGAAGTAAAAAACCTTAAGATTAGGGTGAAATGTCTACCACAATTCCACCATGGTTTGTGGGCATCACTAAACCCAAACCTTTAGGTTGTCTACTCACCCTATACATATGCACTTATATAGGCGCACATGAAAAATTCCAATCATTACAGGATATTCAAAACCCTAAATCCTATGTATTCAAATTAGGTAGTCAAAACAATGCAATTGAGTTGTGTCCAACTAACATCTCTCTATAACACTTGCAACATCTAGCATATTTCCCATTGCAATCATTGAACTAAGCTGTGAAACTTTTCAATAAAAATTGACAGTCTTTTCCCCAAGTAATAAGCAATTTCAGAAGAATAAAAGATAACTCATTCCAAAATCCATGATTTTAGGGGACATGGTCATAGGTCACAATATTTACTAAAAATAGGAAGTTTTCCTCTATTTTGTGGAAAAAAATGCCAAAAAAATTTTGGGAAAAAAAATTGCCCCCAAATTTTTTTGGGGCTCTAGGCTCATAGGCTCCATGTTCACAATTCATAGGCTTACAACTCCAAGCTTGCATGCTAGCATCGTTGAATAACTAACATGTCATTCCACATTGGAACTAGGCTAGACACTGGGGTGTAGACGGTAGTTCAAGTAGGAACAAAGTGGTGTGGACATCATATGTCTTGGTATAGACGTCTTTGTAGAGGCAAAGACATTGTTGACAAGGCTCGGATACAGATGTATGGGAATGTGAAATGCTTGGGTATGGACTTGTAGTCTAGGGCATGGACATAGATGTTTGGGCAGGGACTAAGACACACTCCAATAGAAGACATTTTGATTTGGACGTATGTATGGGTGTAGGTAGAAACGTCTCTTGACTAGGTGTGGACCCTGTACCTACTACTTATGAGGTGTAGTTGGAACCATATTATTTTTTTTCCAATGAAAGAGATGGAAAAAAAACTATTTCTTTGACATTTTAGACTTCACTCTACATAAGAAAAGAAGATTTGGAAAAAAATTATAATTTTCATTATTAGCAATTTTCAAAATAAAAGGTTCAATCTATTCCCGAGTCCGCAACTCTTGTATTATATGCAAGGGGCGTTGGCATTAAAATGGCTTAGAGGATGGCTTTTGTAAAAATTATATCAAATTAAAAAGACCAAAAACTTAGGTGAAGACCAAATTAAAAATAAATAAATTTATAAAATATTGGGTTACGTACATAATAGAAAAAATTCATAACATATATGAAGAATTTAAGCACTTATGCATAATTTTCAAAAATTTGTACAAGAAGTTTCCTCCTATTAAAATTAAAATTCATTCATAGTGTTTTATTTATAATAAAAAAATCTTCAATTTTTATTAAAAATTCCAAAAAGTTGGGGAGCTTGTCCCATGATACATGTATTAAAAAAACTCATATAAATAGTTTTTTAATGCTATTATTGTCCTCAAAGAAAATTCATTTCATGTTTATAATTACATTTTTGGATTCCTTGTTAAGAGGGCTACAAGAATTTTCTATATTAAAACAAATTAAATCCCTTGAGATTGGACTAAAAGGCATTATAAGTGATTATAACTAGGGCCATATAATATGGAAGTTGTGTACCTGGGAATCTATTATCATTAAAAAGACAATATAATTAATATAGTTCCAAATTTTTGGAAGATGTTCCAAAGAACATGATAATAATATTAATTGTTAAATTTCTAAAATTAATGCACGCAGGGATGTATATGATAACCAAAAGCATTTATAGATTTCATGCACTACAAAACAAAATAACAATGTAATGAATCTATACTTACAGGACACACTAACTTCTTCATTGGTTATCTAAGATAATCTTTTTGTTTGGTTGTAGATCTTTAATCTCTCTATCACTAGAATAATCTAAAAGATCTACTTTCGATGCTCCTCACATACTCAAACGACTTGATCTACGGTAGAGCTAGTTAGGGGGACCTATTGGATTAGCATATCGAATGACAACATCACCATCCTCTGGTGCCTCATCGCAATTGTAGTCATCTTCATCATAGTAGCCTTCATTGTCTCCATCTCCATCGTATTTGTTGCCACCGTCTAAGGTCATACCGTCCTCAACTTTCGAGTTTTCATTTCGAAGCTCTAGAACTTGGTCACCTAGGTCCGATTGCATTGAAACCTTTTGTGTCATTGTGCATGGGGATCCTCTACATTAGAATTAATATTGGAGCCCATTGGAACTCGAGGAATAACAAAATGCTAGAATGGATGAGGTGGGGCTTGGAATGATTACATCTACATATGGTTCTATCACCACATTGAGGTCTTGTGCTCTAATTCCACAATGAGGACATTTGGGAGACCTTGATGATGATGCTTCACTATTGTTCCTTCTTTCACAAACTCCAAGACCTTTGGAACCTCGCAACCCGCACTGACCCATTTCGTAGGCATGAGGGGATTGAGGGGGTCTACCACCAATAGCAACATTAGAAATGTTTGGAGTTGTGGCATGAGTAGTCCCCACTAAGCCTAACCCTTGTTGGGTAGCTCTAGACATTGGATTTTGAGTTGTAGTACAAGGGGGGTTCGTTGAACGTTGCATTAATGTATTTTAGGCACAACAAACTATAGAAGGTGCAACATGAGAGTGTAGAGTGGTAACATCCTCTTTGAATGCAAAAACATCAACTTCTACATGATTAGGGTCAAAATGCCACTCTACATTATCTCTCAATTGATTTACTACGATGGTGGGAGCAGTTGCAGTAGTTCCAACGTTTGTACCATGAAGTCCTTGAATGACTCTATTGCTACCAAACGATCCACCCCTCCCCACAAGCCCTATGTTCCGATGACTATTGTAGGTAGACCTTCCTTAGGGTGGAATTGCGTAGTTCTCCACACTTCCTCCATTGCCATTATTGAAGTTATCTCCATTCCCATTGTTATTTTGCAGAGGAAGGTTTCCATTGTTGTGGTCATCATCTTGGGGGCTATCATGATTATCATAGTTTGTAGCATTTGGTTCATCTCCCTTCGAAGGAGAAAACAAAGGGTAGATTTCTAGAATGTCTTCATTCTCAGGAAGTGGAGGCAAAGGACTATGATGACGATTAGGTCTCCGACAATCATAAAAGATATCGTCTTCAATATCTTTCCCATCTCTATAGTACTACCTTGCTTCTTCGAGGTGATTAACGCCTTCCCTCTAAAGATCGTAGTTTGTTTGGTAAGCTAGAGGTACTTGGTTTTCTTGAGGTACTCGGTTTGCTTCCATATCAACAAACTTGTCTTCTTTTACTTGCATCGTGTTGAATTCATGATCACGTTCGCGATTGGGTTGGCCTATTGGAACAAGGTCGAGGGCATCGAGATTGGAATCTTCCGAGAGGATTTTTGTGTCATACCCACGGATCTAATCGGTCCCTATTCTTTCAAGAAGTACATGGCTATTGGTATAGATATATACCAAAGATTTAGCCTTTTTCAACGCTAAACAATTCCGGATCTTGTTATGAACAAAAGAATACATGCTCTAGTTCCTTTTACAAGACAATGCTGAACACGTAAGAGACAAAAGATGCATGACGATTTTGGACAAGGCCTTGTCTGCAATCCTATGCCACCATTTGTGGGGAAGCATATTTGCCACTTGGATGTCGGGTGCTATGGTAGGGATATACGGCCCGGAGCTCTCTTCATATTTTGTGAATTCCACCATGATGACATCATAACGCACATCCACTACGTCCTCCATTTTTTGGATGACTCGATACAATGCACAAAGAATATTTCTGTCAACATTAAAGGCCTCATGACCCTTAATGTATGGGTTGAAAATGGCCACAGCATAGTGCATGTCATTGAATACCATGTCCCATCTAGCAATGAAGGCTGTCTTGAGGGTGTCCGCTATGTCCGGTCGTACATTGAAGGGTGGATTTCTCAATGAAAAAACATGACCCAACAAGTTGTGCATTACCAACCCTGCTGTGCCCATGGCTAGTTCTTTGCCATCAAACACACACAAGGCCTTCAATACATCCTCTGTTATGTGAACATAGTTTGCGCATCTTTACCAATAACCAAGATTTTCGATGGTGGACACTACATTAGTTCTTCTTGAAGTAGCTTGGTCACCACCTTGTACATTATGTAGCCCCTTAAAGTAATTTTGAACATGTGGTTTGTCTTTTAGGTCCAACAAGACTCCTCCAAGAACAACCAATTGTTTTATCATGAGGAAATGACAAACAAAACGTGTTTCCATGGGTACTATGAGTTGTTTGTTTGGACTCAACTTGTGAAAAGCAGACATTGTCGCATGATGATTTGTGAAGTATTGGCACAACTTTTTGGCCCTCTCAATTAAATCTTTGAATTCCTGCACCTGGGCCCAATCTTCCAACAATAGATCCAGTGCATGTGCCATGCACCCTTACTTGAAGATATATAGGTAGGGAGAAACATTATCATCCATTGCCCCAAGCATCACTAGTAGAAAAAACAGTGACCAAATCAACATGAAAGTGTTGATTTTTTTTGTTGATTTGGATGTGTTAATTTGGGTAGTTTTGAACATGAAAGTGTTGATTCTGGGACAAATATACATTGATCTTCTTGTTCATCAAGATCAAACGCTTGTCAAAAAAGTGTTGTTTTAGGAACATGTATTTGTTGATTTCTTTCCTCATGTGGATCAAAAGGTTGTCAAGAAAGTGTTTTCTAAATGCATTATAATGATTCAATAGTTGCACCATGAATTGCATATGTACGTACTTTGCAATCGACATTTGGAAATTTGGTATGACGAGTATCATAGCATTAACTCGTCCATTCTATGAATGAAACCATCATTGCAATCCATTTCATTGGATGTTACACTATTTATTGAAGGTCTAATTTTTTTTCTAAAAACATATTCATACTATATTTACGCAATTGGCTTCCAAGTATATGAACATCATGATGAGCTAGGTTGCCACCATCTACACTACACATTTAATAAGAATTTTTGCTTCTATTTTGAACTTCCAACTTCAAAAGGGTATGTACTTGCAATGGAGGCCCATTTCCTTTATAATCCTTGTTTGCCATCTACAAGTTGTAATTGCCACTACATACAAGTACGCTATGGATGTGAAGCATGTACGCACGGCAAGCTCTAAAAACATGTGTACTGCATCTAATGTGAAGGCACTATAAGTGTTTCGAAATGCCTACTCCTCTTCACAATGTTGTGCATGGAACTTCCAAATACAAATGAACTAAGAGTAATGTAGAGGTTGCCAGTGACAAAAAAAATTCCCATATGTCACATATAGTTTTGGTAATGCAATTAATTATGTATGCCACTATTTCTTGTACCTCTATTGCTAGGTCAACAAACAGATACTTGCATTGTACCTTCCCATACTACATTTCATAAAATGTAGAGAAATGAGGAAGTGTAAGTGCGCTCCCAATTTCAGCAATAGAAGTACTCACTAGACATAGTTTCTAATCTCACTTGCATCTTCTGCTCCAATTCTTCATGGGAAAAAAATATTTCACATCACTTTGATTTAGATCTCCTACGTAATCACTTCTCCCAAATGGACATTCAACTGTGAGCTTGCAAAGATGTGTATCTATGAAGAACCTTCTAAACAATGTGAACATCTTCTATGGCTCCATATGCCTTCATACTATCCCTTTCCTTTTATTTTATGAGTTCTAGTTCTCAGACACATCCATCAATGTCTACATAACACTTTCATTTTCCACATACCTCCATCTTCTTGTCACTAGATCTACACATTCAATTTTATGATGCTTGTACCTCAACATACTCCACTTCCACTTTTCCAAAACACATCCCCTAATATTTCTATGGAAACTAAGCTCTTAGACTTCCATTACCTTTAGTGCCAATGAATGAAATAAATGTATGCCCTACATTACACACTATTTCCTTTCAACTTGGAGAAAGAAACATTCTAAAAAGAGAAGGTGTTCCCTAAGACTTCAAAATTTCAAAGATTGAAGAAGAAAACTGACAAATCAAAGCAATAAAACGTAATTATTACATGCATACATCAATGCTAAACCTTACAAAATGAAATGGTAAACAAGAGAAATTATTCCCAACACTCATTTACTTTAAGGCCAACTATCCTACACACATCATTTGTCACGACCCTCATCACAAGGCGTGCCTATGCCACCTTCGTGAGCAAGGGGGACATTGAGGGTGACTCCCTAAGCCTTGCAAGAGATGAGGTGAGGGGGATTAGGAGTCCCGAGTGATCAGAGCGTGATAGCGCTCTGATCCGGACGAATTTGGGGCCGTGTGATACATGCTTGAAAAGGTCTCGAGGAGACGCTTCTAGCCGTCCAAATAACGCGTGATTTGGACGTGTGAGTCAAAAGTTATGGGCATTCAAAGGTGATGGTGTCCCGGTGGCGTTGGGACACTTAAGGGCTAGGAGGGAGGGGTTCATGAGGAATCCCTCCATGAAGTATGTCATGTAGCATATCCTTGGAAAGCTAAGAACACAAGGATGCTAGATTGACAAGCATTACGAGGTTCTAAGGTAGGAGCCTCAAGTTATGGCCAAGAGAAGCGCCATGGCGAAGGCGTGACGCCTCTCCCGGTGGACCCGAATTTTTGGAGGGCAATAACTTTGCAAGGAATTGTCCAAATGGGGCAAGTGAGTAGTCCCTCGGCATCTACTCGTCGAGTAGATGTCGAAAATGGGCTCGCATGCGAGATTTGGAGCCCGGACTGCAAAGTTATGTTAGGTGGAAGGTCGGGAGTCCCAAACTAGGGCGAATCGGGAGAAATGGGGTGATCTTCCAAAATCAAAGTGGTTTTGCAAGTCCCCTTTGACATACAAGGAGGGGGTCTGCTGAATCCCACAGAGAGTACTATAGGAGGGGTTGGTCTCCCTCCTCACTCCCTCTTGGAGCTTTGGTGAGTCCCGGTGAATCAAGGTTGGTGGTATGGAGTCACCACCACTCCAAGGCACCATGGGACACTTGTGGATGTCCTGTGACACCGGTTGGGTGGAGTTCCATTCTTTGCTAGGCTATGTTGAGGTGTCCCGAATGGTGAGTCCCGGTTAGTGACGAAGTAGAAAGTAGCAAATACACAAGGAGCCTAGTATGGAGTTGAGATGACACTCAAGGGCGGTTAGGACCATGATGAGTAGTGCCACCATAGGTTCTTATACAATAAGATAGAAGTTCCGCCCCATGCCCCGATGTCATGATGGATATGTGTGTGTGTGCTAGTAGTCCCGGTGACTGGGACTTAACACAAAGAATTAGAATGGGAGACTAACATTGAATGTGCATGGCATGTGCAATGTTAGGAGAGCATGACCCTTGGTGCCACTAAAGTATTAAGTGCTTGGAAAGCATTGGAAGGTGGATTTAAGGTGGTAAGTGTCACTAAGGGGCGCGACATCATTGCTACAGATAATCAAGGATATCATGAAAGGCTGACCTTCTAACTACATATGGCCCTACATACTTCCTGAGCAATTATTGCGACTGAACTTTCTCTAACTTACATACTATTTCGCAACTGAAAACCTGATATGAACTATACAATTCAATTACATTGTCAAAATGCATAACAAAAGACCATGAAGCATTATGATCAATTTTTCGATGATGATTTTCTTATTCATGACATAGTTCTCTTTATAAAACTCCCTTGCAAGTCACCATGAGCTTCCAACCCCCTTGTAGATGCACTATGCTTATTGTTGGTTATGAAATAAATACCAATGCGAAGAATTATTACATAAGACTCTTTCTATAATATCCGTTTAATTAATTTCTTATTCTTACAATTTCAAAAGTGCTACATGTACTCTTCAATTTCACTTCTCTGACTCTAAACATGTTCTTCATAATATACATTGCACTACCCCTTCCTACAATTACTTTGTCCCTCAAAATGTTTTAGCACATACGTTCAACAATTTCCACTTCTCAAATTACAATCATGGTCCACAACACCTGATTTCCATACAAACGTAGACTACTCTTACTTCATATCATAGTATGCACTCTACATTTCAATTCATCTAATTTGAAACAAAATTTAGTATGAATTGATTAGTAATGTCTAATTCATAAGTCATTTCTCATACAATTTCTATTTTTCCATTTCAAATGCATTGAAAACATTGTCATTACTACAATGGAAAAACTATTGCCACACATACTACTCTATAAATCTAAATTTTTAACTTCCAACGACATAGTACATCATGCTCACCAGTCAAATGGACAAACAAACATTTACATTTGGTAGAAAATATGCCATGAAATTCATTGTCCAAATTCAAAATTTTCATTTCCAAGGCTCCTCTAAAAAGTACTCAAAATCCGGACTTGATAACATACATCCACATTTCTAGACACTACTACAATACACAAACTTGCTCCTACCTCAAATTCAACACACTAGCCGCAAAATAACAAACATGTTATAGACCACTAATCACAGAACGCTTAGGACATGTGCATTGCTTGAAAGTAAAGAATAAATTAAAATACTTAGTTCAATATCAATTTTGATTCTTACCAAGAAGGGATGCTATAGCATTCAATTATTTCAAATGCAGGATCTCCACAACTGTGATGACAATGGCTCTTAGTGCCTTGAAGACAATGGCACTTCGAATCCATTCTAAAATGCATTAGAACAACATAATTAACAACATAGCCCCAACAAACATTCATTGTAACAAACAGGCATTTAAAATGTCGACCTTCAACCCACAAATAAGATAGTTCACCTCCCATGCACCACAGAAGACTATATATATGTAACACATGATCACTAGTACTTGTGGACCAGTACAACAATAGTCCTCTAACTCTGAAATCGCCCATTTCTTATAAAAGCTAAATTAAAGAAGGGCAAAAACCAAAGTGCACTGCAAACATTGTTGTCTAACACTTCTGAAATTCAATGGCCAAATAACAATGCATAATGAAATATGGAAACAAACTTCACAGGACTTCTAACAAATGGAGAAATACTCACATTCTCACATTCAAGAAGTGATAAAAGAAACACAAGTACAAACTAGCCTTCCAAAGACCATAAGTAAAGAAAAAAAAAAGGACCATTGAATGTTTGCCTTCGAAACATTGATTTAATTGAGGAATAGAGACATTGCCATTTCTTTTTTGTACTGATCATGCACATGCTATTTAATGACTTCTTCGACATATTTCAGTGACTCTTACCGCCATCACATTTAGATGACTTCTTGCAACAACAATTTCGAGCATACAAAGTAATACATTTCCAAATGGTCACTACGTATCATACTCCAAGACTACGTACTACTTCATATGAATAAATACATTTTTCCCTCTCATGAGTTGCTCTTTGAAGTAAATATAACTGATATTTCAATAACATTAACGAATTTGCACTTCCACTAGACTACATTATTATCATAGGCCATATGCAAACATCCCCATCAATGTTAATCAACTTTTCCTTCTTTGACACAATTAGACAATTCCATGAACATTCATATTTTTCCACCTCATGTCCGCAACTCCCGCCTCCTTTAAACTGCATCATCATTATAGTTTTCCACAGCAAGACAGTGAAGACACGTCCTTAGCCAACTACATAATGGATTTCTTCTTCTTCTAAATTTGTTGTGGCACTTCCAGACTTTCCAAATAGGGCCTCAATGTACTCACATACTTCAAGAATATAGTCTACAATATGAACCCTTGAACACGAATTCCTTGAAAACAATTATCTAATGTATAAGAAGTTCATTTCTTCCATACATTATGTTATCCTCAAGATTACAACATCACAGACTCATATACTATGACACTACATTTCCAAATGGAATAAATCAACAAATTTGAAGTGAATAGTTACATGCTACTACTTGTCCTCCGTGTGCACATACGTAGTTGTTGTAAGAAAACCTGAAAAATATTTCCTTGCCAAAGGAAAGGAAATATATCAACATTCCAACTTGTATACTTTGGGGGGATTGCATGTAATTCCTTGTGCATCTCTTTACTGGACTTTTGTAGGTAATTGCAAGAAAGACTAAACGATTTATGTAGCATATTGTCAAAACAACGATTTTTGAGTTCAGTACTAGGAGTACTACAAGTACTAGGAAACCGAGGAATCTCAGCCATTGATCTAAAAAATCGACGATTGAAAGTACCATTTTGAGTATTATGACTACTAGTAAGTACTAAAATAGTACTATTTTTAAAAAAAGACACTTTGTCATAGAAAATAGATACAATGAGATATTAATTAATAATAAATAGAAAATCATGAATAAAATAAAACTAAAAATTGTCAATTTGTGAGGACTTGATGGTGATTGGATTTCACCAAAAAGATGAAGTCAAAACCATCTTCAATGTTCAGAAGTGTATGTGCAAGGGAGACCTATTTGCACGAATATGGAGGCCATAAAATAATATATTTTTAGATTCCCTTTGGTAGGAACATGAACCCCTACTATGGGAATAGACCACAAAAATTTCAGCTCTAGATCATTAATTTTGGATACTCCACAGAACTAAAAAACCCTAAATCCCAAAGTGTGACAAATTAGCAAAATTGAATTTTAAATATAAAATGATTTTTTAAAATTTCTAAAAAATAAGTAATATCATAACAATCAAGTTAGTCATCTCCAATAAAAATTTCAAGCTCATGGTGCTCTACTTCCAAAAGTTCTAGCAGAAAACAACTTCGTCACTCTAAATGTGACGCAAAATAGGCCCAATCTTTCTTGCAATCACCCTTGTGCACATACCTTCCATTCAATTACTAATTCTTTACCCATGTATAATTCGTCTGCTATTGCTCAACTGCTTTGCTTTTTCTTGCATTCCAAATCTCCGCATTGAGAGCTCCATTAAATTAGGGGCATCCCCACTCTTGGATGCCATTGCAATTCTCTAACATCGCTGCTAGTCATGCTTCCACTGCTGCTTTTATTCAGGGAGCAAATTATGATTACATGTCCACTTCCCAAGTAAAAAAACAAAACTACGATCCCTCTCATCAAAACTCCATGTACACTTTAGTGACTTGCATGAATAACTATTGTGTACATTTCTCTTATTTCGAACTTCAAACTTCAAACTCCCTACAAATACTATCTAATTTCTTTTCACTTTCAATTGATTAGTCAATATATCTAGTTCATTGGAAACATGAAAACTCATATTTTCTAATCTTATAAACTGTTAATGACAAATTTTACTTCAAAGGTGCATTCCAGGTTCCACGACTTCCCTAAACAAATTCCTCACCATGATTTGCACTTCCTTCCATTCAACTTGGAGAATTTTTATGCTATTAAAGAAATTGGTTTACTATCAAAGGAAAGTTGCAATGTTCGACAAAAAACGGTTTAGGAATAAAAATTACAAAAACATTATGCGAACAAAAGGTAGTTAGAAGAAAATTTCTCACCTTCACGAAAACCCTAAAACACATCATTTTATTGCTACCTTTTCTTCTTCTACAACAATGACATCCACACGCATCCCATCACAAATAGCCAAGAAATGACAAGAAGGCTGCAACATCCGTGTTGTCGAATGTTATACCCTATCCTAATTTCGCTTCACAATCATGTACAATTGAAATAAGGTAGTTCATATGACTAAATGGATTTGATGAATGTACAACTACTCCTTAAAAGTATTTAGTATGGTTGATTGTAGTCATTGACTAACCTCATGTAAACACTACACACTTTTCATGGAACTTTTGAATACTTTTAAGAACTCCTTCTATGCCAATCTCCTTCTCCTTTTGCATTACATTTCATAAGTGATGTTAAACTTGTTGATGAAAATCCATCTGCCAAAACTATAATGCGTGGAGAATTACCTCTCCAAATGAATACTACATTTTCATACTCCATCATGATTGCTTACCAAAGTTTTTTGTATTTGAAAAAACATATCAAGGTTTGGGACACAAGAATCTGATATGTACTTCATTCCAACTATAAACATAATGAAACTCTAACTATTCTTATCAAGTGATTGCCTACTAATTCATTTGCATTGATGAGTGCTACTACAAAGAAGAACCATCTACAAATGCTTATTATGGCAAATCAAATTGCAATCTAAAATCCAAGAATATTATCTTCTATCCCAGATCGCCCTACGGTTAAATAAAGATAAAAAAAATACATAATTGACCTTCACCTTTAGCAATTGCTAACTGCATTCCCCAAATTCTAAATAAAATTAACTACGAACACGATCAACACTTCCACAATGATAAAAGAGGGTTATTGTGATTGAATTGTTGTCCCTTCTTATAATTTTTTTTTTCCAAATAATTTATGAAAAGATCCTAAAAGATTCCACATGATAGTAAGTCCAATCGGGAGATTTTGATGATATTATACATTAATTACCCTTCGAGCCGTACCTTCAGACCAGGCACTATTTCCAATCCTCTAGTGTTGTCTTCATCTATTGTAGCCTTACTTCCCTTACTATCCATCCTGACACCTCTCACTCACTTGTTGCTCTTTCTACACCCACAGTTCTCATTACTTCATACTCTACATTGTAGAAACTTTTTTTTAGTGTAGGAATTCCTCCAAGTTGATAAAAGGTGCCACAATGGCTGTACAAGACAATTCATTTGAGAAAACAATGAAGAAGACGTCTTTCCGGTCGTTGGTACGTTTTCTCCCATGGACTATGCCCACCTCTCTTTGCATTCCTCTTATACTATTCCTCTCTTTGCATTCCTCTTATACTATTCCTCTTTCTCTCTAGTCTTATTTCACTTACTTGTTTGTACAGATAGTACCTGCATGCTTCATCTACGCACATGGAGAGAAGTTTCACAAATATGTCCCTCTTGGATATGGTGGATCGAAATCCAAGTGGATTGTGATCGTGAATGTGGGATTCATAAACGACCATCCACATGTTGCTTTTGGATTTGGTTGGAAGGAGTTCACATGGTGCCATGACTTTGAAGAAGGAGATCGCTTGAAGTTTGAACTCGTCAAAAAATCGTGCTTCAACATCTATCCTACTACGAGCACTAGTGATACGGTCTCCCAATTAGTGTTGGAGGACGTTTGGAGCCATGAAGCCTAACTTCGACAGTTCTATGGTAGCTCTCCCATGCATTTGCTAGGACTTCCTGATCCCCATATTGGCTTCTCCAAGTAATTCAAATTGTAAGTCTAAGTTTCAACCTCATTTTCAATCAATTGAGGTTCTTGCTCCAACCACCAGATTAGACGACACTTTCTAAGGGCGATGGAACTGAATGGATACCCGTACTTGTCATAGAATTAGAGAAGCTTACCTTTTTGATCCAAAAAATTTTAAATGCCAACTTCATATTGTTTACTGAAATGCAAATTCTTTAGGTATTCACTGTATTCAACTATAACATTTTCAGACTTAAATGTTTTCTGATTCCAAACTTCTACTCAATTAAACTTCTATCAAAACTTTTGTTTCCAATTCGTTGGCCAAATTCTTATTAGCATTCATGCCATCCATCAATATAAATGCCATCTTTGTGTTTGCACATACTCTAAATCTCAACACACTCAAACCTTTCATCCGATAGGTTATTAGGTTGTTGTCAAGTTAGAATTCAATTTCTCCTATGCAAATGGTTATTTCCTCTAATTCTAAATAAGGTTTCCATATCCTGAATCTCACATGAAATCCTTCAAACAAGGAGTTCCGCAAGAATAAAATGTTCCTTTCATCTCTTATAGGTTTGCACAAATGAAGATCTCCCTATGGATCTGTGACTAGTGCAACCAAAAACATTCGTGTGGCATCAAGTGAAGAACACATATTGGAAAGAATATAGAGGAATATTGAACATGCTCTTCTTTTACAGTTCTCCAACGATTCCTACATACATGCATTGAAATTAAATTTGCTTTGACACTACATCGGAATACCTAACATTCTTCACTCATTGATTGAAAGCAAAACCTTGACACCAGTTTAAAATATATGTCATACTCATGCTCGAAAGATAGGAATATAATTGTCTCCGCCTCAACTCTACGAAGGGCACATTGCTTTGTCCTAAACTGAGGGGGCCTTCTAGGAACTTCACCTTAAGGAATAAAGTTTTATTGACCTCAATATGTTCAATCATTCGTTGGTGCGTCATAAAAAATGGACGCCATTTTCACTTTCCCAAAGTTTTTAGACAGTAATAAATCGAACATTTTGCAAGGCACGAAAGTTGAAGTTAAGTCAATGCAGAATATTATATCATAGTATTCAAGCATACAACTTACATTTCCACTAGTGGAGGCCACGTCATATGACATTCTATAAATATAAAAGAAGCTCAAAACAGTGTATGTGTTCACCAATGAATGCATGGCATTTGACTGACGAAAGTCCACAAATTACCTACCTTACAACTACTTTGACTTTGTCTATCATTTACGGGCTCCAATTGTACACCACGATCTCTGCAGAAGTTGATCGTATAGCTACTCTAAGAATAAACAACAAATTTTCGACATCCACGTACTCCATGCAAGCATGATTGGAGTAACTTACCATCTCCTTGCGCATTTGCTCTACAAGAATTTGATTTCGAACAAGCACTTTATTACTCTATAGAAAGTAATTACTTCACTTCTAGTATGACATTATTATCTTATGTTTCAAGCATAATACAATATAAAAATCCTCCCTCTATAATGTTGACTTACCAAAAAAATGAACTTCCGTCACTAGAAAACAAAATAAGTATGACAGATAAGTCTTTGCAAAGCTCCCTCTCTTTTCTTCATAAAAACTTCTCTACAAAATAGTTGACATCCAATGAAATGTTATCTATGTTGATTTTGGTTAGGACTATCACTAATCTTCAAAAACTTCCCCCCAGTTTCAACCGAAGACGAAACTACAAAGTTTTAATGATACTAACTTCTTCACACATCATGAAAAAAATTGTCATTGAAAATTTATGCACTTTCACATATGCCAACTTCCAACAATGCTGGCATAGAAAAGTAAACCACTAGAATTCTACTACGCATAGCAGTTCTTGTTCTACACTAGAATATATACATCATAGATATTTTACATACTATATCTCTATATAATCGTAGACAACTAGAATAGACATGTGACCACATGATTTCTGTGAACCTATAGTTCAGTGAACCTATAGCAAATACTTCAAATGAAAAAGTCTAGTTCATCTCCACTTTTTCATCATAAGTTGCACCTCAAAAAAATCTACTGAACTCTTTATTAAGTATTGAATTATCGTTCTCTTCATTATAGGCAATGAATGAAAAATCAAAAAGTAATCAAAACTACAGACAAGACATATGATGCATCCTAAGCACTTCCCTCTATAATCCTACAACCCTTGTAATTGACAAACTCCTCATATCATATACCTCATACATGCAAACTCAAAGTTGCATCAAAGAAGTGGAAAGAACTAGTTAACAACTAAGGCCTTATTCGTTCAATTGAGATGATATGGTCATTTTGAGACTTTGAAAAATGAGTGCGAAGCTCCATTGAAGTAATAGTTGTTGAGCCCAAGGATAAATACCAACAATAGATAGTTTTGAATAAGGGTTGGGCTCAAATTACTTAGAACAAGTGAGTAGAATTGCATCGATTGCAACAACTCATGAGGGGACATGAGAACATTTACGTAATGTAGCAAAGCCCTTGAAAAAAAGAAATGCAAGTGATTTTAAGTTTAGTATGTTTGACTTATTTGGGAGATTGAAC
Organism: Straminergon stramineum; assembly: GCA_963920665.1. Taxonomy (NCBI): domain Eukaryota; kingdom Viridiplantae; phylum Streptophyta; class Bryopsida; order Hypnales; family Calliergonaceae; genus Straminergon; species Straminergon stramineum. Next base: position 17,259,572 of record OY987273.1, read on the forward strand.
ACACAAAGAGTACGTAACTTTTGTTCATAGTGTCCTTTAAAGTGATTGAATTATGAAGGCAAACGATTGCCTAGAATGTAAGTAGAAACAAAGAGCCTTACCATACACATAATAGTACTCAATGACTCTAAGTATTTTTTTGTGATTATTTTCCATGCTATTAATAGTATAAGAGATCCCGAAGCTACTTTGGCTTCAAAAACTTTAGTTGGTTACCTAGGCATTGCTATTGGCTGTACAATTGCTCTTGGTTGCTTCCATTGCTTTTAGCTTTGCCAGGCCTTTAAAGATATCCTTGTGTCATGAATGATAGTGCTGCCCACTTCTACCATCCAATGTTCCATGCAAATCCAAACTTTCAGATCCATTGTCCTTCCGCTTTGGCCTCTAGTTAACTTGTGGTACCTCTAAAGTAGAAAGCGATCGTGACCCTTGAGGTGGCAACCTTGGTAGTGATGCACTGACATTGTCCATGTATGGAAGTCGAGCCCCAATTATTTTGGAGTCTAGTGATCGCTTGTGATCTTTGAAAATTTGTTGCTAAAAAAGACTGTCAGCGGAAGGAGATCACTTGGCTCCGATAGATAGAGAGAGATGAGGCTACTTCTCCTCGAGCCAAGGTCGAAGAGCAACAGTGGTGGGCATGGGCAATGCACTCCTTGTCTCATGGTCAAACGCAGGCGTCGATTTCAATCCAACAATGTCATTAGGAAACAATTGAATTGTGAGTGATGATAGAAGGGCATCCTCGAGCCGAGGACAACTTGTCGGTTCGTTGATTGATAGGTCTAGTTTGCGACTAGTTGTAGCGTTGATTTGTGGAGCGAGAGAGAAAGAGTCCTTTGAGGTTGAGGATGCCTGTTTTAGCAGCGAAGAAGAGTAGATGGGAGTCCTTACAAGTCGACGACTTGGGGGACTGTCCAAGACACTATCTTCCACGTTCCCCTTGGAATAGACTATGGTCGCAGATGCAGTGTCTATGGCAAACTGCAACATGTATGGCTTAGCATACAAATCCGAGACTACACAGAATACCATCATACATCCATAGTGACTCTAGAAGACAATGTACTTCCTACATTTGCCTCGTTCTATGACTATGCCTATTTTAGGACTGAAGCTCGTATCTAAAATCAATGACCTTTGAGGACTCTCTCATCCTGTCTATGAGCTCGTCGACATTGTAGTCCCCAGCTCACAATGGGTTTGAACCAATCCGGTTGTACTCGACGTATTTTTGCACTTGGCCTGCTTGGTAGTTCGAATCTAAACATCTAAGCCATGGCAGAAGTTCCCCCATGAGGACATCGTCTCTGCGATTATGGTGCCTCCAGGTGTCTAGGAATATGGCATTTCCATTCTCATTGCAAACACTCTTGTTCAAAGAGTCGTCAATGAGAAGTGTATTATCCGAGGTGAAGAACATGCCCCCACTAGGATTGGTGAACAAGGTCTCGGAGAGCACTTTCATACAATGCACTTGTTCTTCGAGATGAGAGAACTTCTTGGAGAATACTCTATCTTCTTGCACTGATCTTGACTTAAAATATTGTAAGGTGCTCTACAACTGCTGAACAGGTGTCCAGCGATGGTGTCGCGAGGTGTAAACTTGGACTCTACCGGGTTAGTATTAAAAAGATCTATAATACTATAGAATTTTTTCAAAATTTCCAATAGGCAAATGGAATTAGAACCTTCTTAGCCTAAACATTGCATTAAGGGTGAGAGGATGATCCAAGTGTTCCATAAAAGGATCCAAGACGGAAACGGATTCTGGAAACCTCGGATAGCAATAGCCTACAACCTAGAGTTTCAGCCTGGGAATCTACGAAGCCGTTACAAGTAAATGGTCCGCTTTTGGAACGGTCGGTAGGATAATGGGTACTTAACCCCCACCACTCCCATTTCTCCTCCCTCTTTCTTCCACAACAGTTTTGCACTCACATAGATGAGTGAAAGAGTAGTGAGTTAGTGATTGTTTCAGCGGTTGAAGACTGTCTTTCTCCAAGTTCTGGTTTACAATGGCGGAGGGAGATACCCGTAAACCATTAGATACGGCATGGATGGTCTGTTTGACCATTCCGGAAAGGCTGAGTGACTGGTCATAGTTAGAGGACGACATGAGCACGATAGGGTGTGTTGGCCTATTTGTTAGGCCATGGACTGTAAAGAATGATCGGATGATTCAAGAGCTCTTCATAGGAGCTCCAAATCAATATGAGTTGATAGTGAGGGGGTAACCTGGAACTTGGATGGATGAGGTTTGGACAAAGGTATACGGATTCCCTAGGAAGGGATTTAGATTAGCCTCCCGAATGGATAAGTTCATAGTGGGGAAATTTAAGAATGCATCCCATTCTAAAGAGGGGTATGCCATTAGTGACTATCTAGATGGAAGGTAGAAGCAGGTTTTAGAGTTCCTTATCCTGATCTTATATCCAGAAAAGCCTAACCAAGTTACGGTTACGGTAGCCAACACCATTTTTGGAGCAATGGAGGGTAGACTAGTCAACTAGGGGAAAGTCATTCGAGCAGTGGTCTCCAAGCTTGCCGCCCATGTAGGAAAGGCTAAGACTAGCCCAATCAACCTTTATTTGTTCCACCTCTACCACTATGTAGAACTTTTGAGTGATGAAGAGATGGTAGAGTACAATACTGGATCCACAATCTTGCATTATGACGTCACAAATGAAGTAGAGGCGGAGTAGCCAACATTTGATGAAGAGGAAGAGCCGGAGGAGGAGGAGCACCTCATGGAGTAGAGACGAAGGAAATCTATTGATCCGACTTCACGAGGGAAACTCCCTGTTCTGGAGAAGGTTCTAGAGAATCCAGAGGAAGGCATTTCCGGGTTCTTCAAGACCGGATTCAACTAGGTGCTGTAGGCACAAGTGTACCATGAGACCTTGGTAGACCTTCTCAGAAGGGTCAGTAAGGAATTGAAGGTGGAGCCAAAGGATATACTCGATGTAGTGAAGAAACTTCCAAATCCGGAAGAGCTAGGACGGAAAGAGAAGCAGATCGAGAATCTAGAGAAGGAGAAGACTGACCTCCAATCCAGATTGAGTTGGGCAGAAGGAGAGTTGGAGGAGCAATGCAGAGGGAGAAGGAAGCTCTACAGCTTGTCAAGAACTTGTCTAGTCTGGCGGATAGACCCGCGGAACTCATCATCAAAGCCTCCCTCATCTAGAACCGACTAATCGAGGAAGGACATCTGATTAGATCCAAGGTAGTCTAGATCCTAGTTGATTTCTCATTACGAATGGATGCAGTATTGAAGGAGATGTGCCAGCTCTTAAGGCAGATTGATCTAGACCGGGTCATGGATTTTTCCCACTTTCCAGAAATCCACTTCGACATGGAAACTCCGGTAAAGTTAACAGCATCCCTATCTGTTCTGCAAAGACCGAAAGTTCCTAGGGAGACTCTCCATCATTCAACCGATCCCTCTCAACTTAGTTGGAGAAGAGCATCCATGGGAGCATGAAGACAGTTTGGGAGCCAGCCAAGTTGTCGGACGTAGCATGGGAGTTGGTGCCATTGAAAGTTACCATCTTGCCACCGATTCTGACGATCCATCTTCCTGAGAAGGAAACCCTTCAGACACCCATGTTGCTTATCCGAAGTGACTTGGTGGACCGGATTGGAGGAATGAAGAATCTGGCCCAAACTCATTCGAAAAGCTTTGAGCACATGCAACAGCCTTCCCCTAGGCAGAAGAGGACCACCATCGTGTTGGATGAAACCTCTCCACGAGAAGAAGAAGATGAGAGGGAGATCACTTAGATTGAGAAATCTGAAGATGAGGAGTACCAAACTGGATCAGAAGAGGAAGAAGAGGAGGAGGACATGGAAGAGGAAGACTTGCCTCCGGAAATCTGGAAGATTCAAACCCGGGCAACATTGAGGACGACTCCGGTAAAGAAAACTCCGAAAGTGACTCCGAGGGCATCCATCCGGGCACCATCAAGTCAAAGCAAGAGTAGTCAGAAGAAGGCGCGAAAGGTGAAGTAGTTAGGGTTTTAGTTAGTTAGGATTTGAATTTTGAATCTGATCTGAGATTCCAAGTATGGGCCTAGGTTTCGGATTTGTAGGATCTGACTTTCCGAGATTCTTGGAAAGTCTATGATTGGTCGCTTGGATTTTCGGGTGGCTTTTTGCCTTTGGGTTTTTGAGTTTTTAAGGGAGGGCAAGCTTATTGTCCTCTCATTCCAGCCTAGCGCTTGTAGTTGTTATCTTGTCATCATTTCTTTAATCTGAGCCACCAAGTGGACATTCAAGAATTAATTTGTCGTATATCTAGCTTTCCTGTGTTTGTTTGTGAGAGCGTTGAAGTGTAAGAGAGAGGAGGAAGAAAGGAGGAATCCGGATCTAAGGTGACTGGATTTGATTTGGGAGGGAACATTTGTGACATAGTTTAGGCTTGTGCATACGGTATTGCACGCAATGCCTTTAAAACACTAGAACAAAAATCTAGCAAGGAGTGGCATGGGTTCGAGTCCGGAATACTAGGGAGGCTTTCGTGTGGAGATAAGCAACCGCTAGCGGAAAAATCCCCATCCTACTCTCTAGAAGATTTGTCAAACCCTAGGATCAATCTAGTGAACGATTAACAATCCTCCATCGATTCTGATTTTTGTTGATCTATCGTTGTAGTGGAAAAGACTTATTACGGCTCTAAGTGACCTACCTTCTGGATTGGCCATCTAGGAAGTTGTAAGAGTGTTTCTCAATCTGATTTGGTGTAGCAATTGGTCTAAGTGTGTTTTGTGTAGTTTAGAGAGAGAAGAGAGTGTGAGGAATATGAGTGGTGAGTCCCTACCCCTCTATAAGATCAAAGGTGGACCCTCTGAGGGTAAAACAGAGGCACCAAAAACCAGTGTGTATGTGACCAAAGACGGATCCGGATTCTGGATTGGAGTGGATCTAGATAGGATTCCGGAAAGATATAGATCCAGAAGAGAGAAAGGAAGTGAGAAGAGTGCTTAAGTTGGTAAAACGGATAATCTTGGCTTGTAGCAATAGTCTAGAATCCCTTGGGATGATATTTCGAGTCATTTTACGACATTTTGGTGTTGTAATGGTATTTACACTCCATTGCGTGTACGACAGATGGGTTCTGCGTTATACTTCAACATCATGGTCCCCATTAAGACCATATTCGCAATCGTGGAAATGTATCGAAGGAATTCACCCAGATTTTGCTAAGCGACTACTGCCTTGGGTCCAATGATCATGGGATTTCTGTGGCAAAGAACATTGTCTTCAAGCTTGTATATTTTGAATTTCTTTGTATAAGACTTCATCGCCATTTGAGAAAGTATGTCATTCAAGTTGAAGACAATGTTCAACTACTTCCTTTTTTGTGGAGGAAGTATGGGAGGCACATTCCTTGGCACGGTCTCTCTTCCGCCCTTCAATACTACTTGATCAAAGCATAACAACAAAGTAATGGAGTTACTTGCTTAAATGTAGAAATGGATGAGTCAGAGAAGGGAGAGATGCATTGAATTCTATTAACCAACTACCGTCTCCTATTAGGAAGGGCTTTCATTGGCAATGGGAAGTGCACACTTTTATGTTTTTTGAGTTGGGGACCAAAAACATCCCAAGTAGGATCCAATTAGACTATTTGAATGTATGAAAATGTGCATATTTTATTTACATAGATTAGATAAAACATGTGAAAATTTTTTGTTTCAAATAGGGTTGCAAAATCTATTCTAACAGAACTATGCTACACTAGACTCCATAGGAAGGAGCCACAGACGGATTTGTAGTCCATGCGCAAGCAATCAATGAGTGGCCACACCATCCTGTCATGAAGTATGGGTACACATGAGATTTGATCACTACTTGAAGCCTTGTCACTCCAAGGCATACACACAATCAGGAATGACACCACATTTTATGGACTCAATCAAAACCATAGGAGTCAGAGGATTGTACCTAAGCAGATCCACCCTCTTGAGATTCATCCCCTCCTATTAACATTGAAGTAGGAGGCCCCCCTACCATCTCCTCCAAGACATTATCATGGCACTACAAGAAAAGAGGTGTTTTATGACTACAAAAATATGACTGAGGATGACTGGCGACTATTCGCAGTTTTATTTTTGGAGGCCAACTCTTTGAAAAAAGATATGACTACAAATATGATTGCTAGTCATGTTTTGGCCTTGTACATTGTGGGTGTATAGTATATGTTCGTTGGGAACTCCAAAATACTTCATAGAGCTTCATAGGGAACATGTTTGGGGAACGCATAGTCATATTTATTAGTCATATTTTCGCATCAGTCATATTTTGTAGTTATATTTTTATGATAGTCACATTTTTTTTCTTTTGGGCAGCTTGAAGAAAATTTGGGCGGGAAATACATTTGGAGAGTGCTAAATCATGTTTGCTAGTCATAATTTCACTTTAGTCATATTCTACAGTCATATTTTTGAGTCAGTCATATTTTATAGTCATATTTTTATAATAGTCACATTTTTTTTCTTTTGGGCAGTTTGAAGAAAATTTGGGTGGGGATTATATTTGGAGAGTACTAAATCATATTTGCTAGTCATAATTTCACTTTAGTCATATTTTGCAGTCATATTTTTGAGTCAGTCATATTTTATAGTCATATTTTTATGATAGTCACATTTTTTTTCTTTTGGGCAGCTTGAAGAAAATTTGGGTGGGGATAATATTTGGAGAGTACTAAATCATATTTGCTAGTCATAATTTCACTTTAGTCATATTCTGCAGTCATATTTTTGAGTCAGTCATATTTTATAGTCATATTTTTATAATAGTCACATTTTTTTTCTTTTGGGCAATTTGAAGAAAATTTGGATGGGGATTATATTTGGAGAGTACTAAATCATGTTTGCTAGTCATAATTTCACTTTAGTCATATTTTTGAGTCAGTTATATTTATTGGTCATATTTTTGCATCAGTCATATTTTGTAGTCATATTTTGTAGTCATATTTTTGAGTCAATCATATTTATTAATCATATTTTTGCATCAATCATATTTTGCAGTCATATTTTTTTTCTTTTAGGCAGCTTCAAGAAAATTTGGGCGGGAAATATATTTGGAGAGTACTAAATTTGCTAGTCATAATTTCACTTTAGTCATATTTTGCAATTGTATTTTTGAGTCAGTCATATTTTGTAGACACATTTCTTTGGTAGTTATTTTTTGTTTCTTTGGTGGGAGCCTAAGGAAAAGGTTGGCAATCTAAGATGGGTCTTCTATATTTTGTCCCTAGAGGCCATTCCTTGGGATGACTTTGTTTAATACCTATTAAAAAAAATTCTTTTCTTTTGTATGATGTGTCTATTATAGAATTAATATCCAAATAATTTGGGATGCCATATGTTTATATTTCAATTAATATATTTAAAATTTTTATAGGAATTAGAAAAGGAATAGAAAGGAATAAAACGATTAATAATAGGAGATAATCAATTTTTATTTGAGTGTTTAAGAAAAAATTAGAGAGGAATAAAAATCTATGGACAAACCAAAGTACCAAGATAGGACTAAGCTTGAGAATCCAAGATAGAAATCGGACCTACCTTGATTCACTATTGGAATTTGTTGTGGAATTGGCTAATTATGTTAAGTGATTGTGATGGCTAATGCAAAGCGAAATCTAATGCATTTAAACTAGTAATGTAGATTAAAAGCTATAGAGTTTAGAAAAATTATTTGAAGATTGGAAAAAATCTAATCCAAAGAGAAGAAAGAACAGTGTGAGAAAAATTCATGCTTGAGTGGCCATGGAACAAGAGTAAGTGAGGAGTGCGATTTGTGTTGAGAGTCTTTAAGTGTTTGAAGAAGAAGCGTAGGTATCAAGTTGTTACTCCAAGCTTTGGACATGGTTAAGAGACTAATATGATCCCCTTATAAGGATTTGACTATGTATTAAACAAAGATTGTTGATTATAATACATGTAGTTGATTAAATGAATTTTTCAAGTCTTAAGTAGATATTTAGTTATCACTTACGAGGTTGATATTGTAACAATTGTTTGATTCTTAAAGTAATTAGAAATCAATTAATAGTAGTAGAAGTCAAAGATTGCAATTCTAAACCATTTCAAAAAATGAAGGAAAAAAAAAATATTGAAAATAATTTGAAGAAAGTCAAGAGGGGAAAGTAGAAAAAAATAGGTTGAAAGAAAAGAATGAGATCATATATCTAATTTATACTCTTTGTTGTAAAAGTTGTTGTTTAAGTTGTATCCAAAAAGACAAAAAATGTAACAAAAATGGATTAAAGTAGACTTCATGATACAATTACAATATACATGTTGAAGAATAAGCAGGTTGTGGAAATAAATTCCAAGGCATGTCCTTAAATTTGGCACTTAGTTTATTCTCTTCTTGTAGAAACTATAGTTGTGCTATAAATTAGAGGTTTAAATCAAACCTCTAAGAATTTATTAAATCCAATTTGGAATTCAAGAATACTTCGTTAATTTGTAGAGGATTGCAGTAACATATCACACTTTAAAAAATAGAGAAAAATTATGGAAGATAGAGTACGATGAAATTGGATAATCTATGGCATTAGTTTTGGATAAAAAATACCAAAGTTCATCCAATTCAAGTAAAAAAGGAAACTTGAAATTTAATGACATTTAGAATTCAATTTTGAAAGTATGAATAAATTTGAAATTATAGGCTAAGAGAAAATGTTGGATGAAATCTTGAAGGATAAATTAAAAACAAACTTTCATCCATCTATATTTTTTTGCTAAAAACATTTCCTTATAAATATCTTTATGATTTTAAAATAGGCCTGCAACGTTCTACAACTTAAATTAACAAATTTTAAAATTTCTCAACTAGAATTTGGAAGTTTAGAGTTTTGACCTTCATTGGCCAAAACCATCTAAAACCTTTAACTTTTATAGTTTGAGTGTGTTTTAGTTTAGATGTGAATCACTTATAGTTTACCATTAGAAAAAAATTGTTCATTGCTTAGAATACCCATTGAACAATATTTAAATATCCAACTTAGGATTTGAAGTTGAACAACAAAAAATATAGTTGTGTTTATTTTGTCTCAAGGATATAGATAAAACACTCATATATATCATGTATTGAAGTTTGTTCCTTTTTTAAAAAGATTCTCCGTAATGTCATATAAGCCGTATTTATAAAGAATCTCTATAGGGTTGTTTAGAAGTTATAGAATTATTTATATGAAGATTGAGGCTCACTGTGATATACATGGTTGAATTGCAATTAAAAAATGGTTGTTTGGATGTTTTTATAAGGATACAGACTATAAAAACATAATCCTTTTTAACAAATTCAAAGATGTTTTTCAATATTGTCTTTATAAAATACTTTTGCTCTTATATACTTAGTGCATGGATGTAGATAATTTGATTCATGCATGATTTTTTTTTGCTATAACTATAGGTGCTTAAGGCCTTCTAACTTCCCTCTACACATTTGTAGAGTTGTATTGCAACATACATCCACTTTGTAGCAAATTTTGTTATTAAAATAACTTAATTGCTTAGTATAGTCATATTTATTGACTCACATGACTACGTCAAGTCGCATGACTAGAACAAGTCATGTACATAACTAGATTTTTAAAACCCTAGCCGCCACTTCTATGTAGCCACCACTGATTTAGGGTTTTGAAACCCTAGCTGCCATTTCTTCTTCTTCTTCTTCCTTGTTTTTTGTTGTCTCTTACGTTTTGCTTCTCATTGTTTTCTAGCCCTTGGTTCTTCTTGCCTCTTAGTTCTTACTTTTTGTTTCTTTTTAGTTCTTGATTCTTGTTTGTAGTTTCTTCTTGTTACCTCTTAATTCTTCCTTCCTAGTTCTTACTTTTTATTGCTTCTTAGTTCTTGATCTTTGGTTTTTAGTTCTTGATCTTTGCTTTTAATTTCTTCTTATTACCTCTTAATTCTTGTTTGTAGTTTCTTCTTGTTACATCATAATTCTTGTTTCTTAGTTCCTACTTTTTTTGTTTCTTAGTTTTTGATTCTTGTTTGTAGTTTCTTCTTGTTACATCATAATTCTTGTTTCTTAGTTCCTACCTTTTTTGTTTCTTAGTTCTTGATTCTTGTTTGTAGTTTCTTCTTGTTTCATCATAATTCTTGTTTCTTAGTTCCTACTTTTTTTGTTTCTTAGTTTTTGATTCTTGTTTGTAATTTCTTCTTGTTACATCATAATTCTTGTTTCTTAGTTCCTACCTTTTTTGTTTCTTAGTTTTTGATTCTTGTTTGTAGTTTCTTCTTGTTTCATCATAATTCTTGTTTCTTAGTTCCTACTTTTTTTGTTTCTTAGTTCTTGATTCTTGTTTGTAGTTTCTTCTTGTTACATCATAATTCTTGTTTCTTAGTTCCTACTTTTTTTGCTTCTTAGTTCTTGATTATTGCTTTTAGTTTTTTCTTGTTTCATCTTAATTTTTGCTTCCTAGTTCTTGTCTTTTGTTGCTTCCTAATTGTTACTTTTAATTTCTTTTTGATTCATTTTAACTTGTGTTTCTTGTTTTTTTTAATTCTTATTTTTTCTTGTTATTTATTGCATTTGATTGCATCTTAAATTGTGTTTTTTGTTGCTTCTTGTTGCATCTTAGTTCTTTCTTCTTCTTCTTATTTATTGCATCTTAAATCATATTTCTTGTATTGCCTTTTAGTTCTTATTTTCTCTTGTTATTTGTTGCATTTTATTGTATTTTATTGCATCTTAAGTTGTGTCTCTTGTTTTGTTTTGTAGCACCTTAATTCTTACTTCTTCTTGTTTATTATTACCTCTTATCACTTGCCACCTTCTAGTTCTTGTTTTTTTTACCACTATTGTTGCTATTTTTTCTTATTTATTTACGTTTTCTAAAGATATAGTGGTTATGAATTTTTCTTACTTTAAACTTGTGCTTCATATTTTTTGTTGACTTAAATCTTTGAAGGTTGAGCTATATTGTTCATTCACTAAAATTTAATCTCCTTCATTGTATATGTAGGCACTTAAAGTTGGATTGAAGTTATTGGAGGTTACCTACAACACTTGAGAGGCAACTTCTTCAAATTTCAGTAAGAAATATAGGTTCTAGAGCTTATAGGAATATACACTTATTGAGTGTCATTGTCATATGTTTTGTATTAGTGACTAATAAATGCCATTGAAAAGAGTCACATTTTTTATGGCATTTTCTCTCTTTAATATGATTGTTTCTTATGCATCTCAAAAATCATATGTACTCAATTTTTATTTGATGGAGTCATTTATTTAGCTGCTAAACCTTGTTGATGCATGATTGCAATGCCTCAAGTCGATTTAGAATGTATGAAATGTGATTGTAGTTTATAACAAAAGTTACTATAAACCTCAAGTCACCCCAGTTATAAATATTACTTGCTTGAGTCATATTTTATAATATATCTTAGCCAAAATATGACTTGTTGGAGTTATATAATGCTCACAATTATATTATTAATGTGACTCTATACTTTTAAAATTATGACTACATTCAATCATAAAATTACAAGTAATATTCCATGTGAACTACTACATGAACTAAAATATGACTTACATTAATCATATTTCACATCAATAAAATTATGACTCATGAAGGTCATATTCCACATCAAGAAAAAATTATGAATTTCTAGAATCATTTTCACATCAACATGTAGAGCATATGACTCATAAGAGTCATTTTTCATAATCACAAAAAATATAACTCACGAGAGTCATTTTTCACATCAACCAAAAATATGACTCATGAAGGTCATATTCCACATCAACAAAAAATACAACCCACTAGAGTCATTTTTACATCAACATATAGAGAATATGACTCATGAGAGTCATTTTTCACATTGACAAAAAATATGACTCATGAAAGTCATTTTTCACATCAACCAAAAATATGACTCATAGAAGTCATATTCCAAGTTAATAAAAAAATATGACTACATAGAGTCATATGCCACATGAACCAAAATATGACTCAACGTAGTCATATTCCACATCAGCCAAAAATATAACTACATGGAGTCATATGCCACGTAGACTTTTTTTTTTTGCCCGGGCAGTTCAAGAAAAAGTCAAGACTCCAAGGATAGTCAACATATATGCCACATAGGCAATATACGGCTAAGTATACCTCCAATACAAATGACTGCAAATATGACTCATGAAAAATTTGACTAGTCGGTAATGACTAGACCCAGTCATATTGCGCGTCATCTACAATGTTTTTTGTCTAAGTCATATTTTGAGATTTTCCGACTCATTGCAGTCATTTTTTGTAGTCATAAAACACCCATTTTGTTGTAGTGTGGATATTGTTATTGCTCACTTCGTAGTCGACCCTTTCTTCTTCTACGGATAAGGGTGATTGCAACTCCAACACAACTTCAGACAATGTGCTACACACTGGTGTCTCCATTGTGGCTAGTTTGGAAACAAGTCATGATTCCACCTTGTCCTTATTTTTGCCTCGATGATAATGTCCTTCTCCTTCAATGGTGTCTTCCTCTTGAGAGACGTTTAGAGTAGTCTCAAGAAGGAGGACTTCAAAAGTCGCTTAATCTGAAGATGAAACCCTCGGCAATTGGGATGCTAGGGTGAGCTGATTAGATCATCATGCGCAAGGGAAACATAGTTGTGGTTATCCTTGACTTGAGGATAAGGTAGTGCATCGACCAGATGCTGCATTTCCTACACAACACGAGTATAGATTGTCAAAGGCAAAGGCTGTGGTGTTGGAGCTCTAAAAAGAAACGGCGATTGACTTTGAGATTGGTTGTTTTGCGACTTCATCGCTTGCAGGAGTAGTGCAACCTAACTGTTCAGCTTAAAGAATCAAGCCTTGGACTCCTCCTACATTTTCAGCATTTTGGCATTTGTCTTTGCATTTTTTGCTATTGCAACTGCTAGTTGCTTCTCCTTTGCCTCCCTCTCTACCTTTTGCACAATTCTTCTCTCTCGTTTCTCCTTGTCCTTCTGCCACCAATCCTTCTCTACCTTCACAACAACACCGGATGGTGCAATGACAAGTTTCATCTTTGTCATTGGTGGAATGCCTTCCTCCTTCTCATCATCAGTAGAAGAATGGGCGTGATCAATATCATCATCATCGCTAATGATTATAAGCTGAGCCTCCTTCAATGTCGGAAAATTATTTCTCAGAGCAAGTTGTGTTTCCTCAAGTACAAGGATGTCATCGGACTTGAAAACTTCATTCATGATCACATCTTGCTTGGCCTCAATTCTTGCCCCTCTCTATGGAAGCACTAGTCACTGTTGTTGCTTGCATTCAAACTCTTTATGCATCTCCATATCCTCTTCATCATTTACAATTCGCAATAATGGAAGCGTGGTTGGAGTTGACATCCACGTATGAATCTGAAAGGTGTTGGTTTTGAACTCGTCAATGCCCTCTACGCCAAGATCAGTACAAATATGAGGACCCACTATCTCTCTTTCTATTCACGGGGATAGGAACTACAGGTGGTGAGTCCAATGTCATAGGTGGTGACGGAGGAGAATTTGAATGAACAACCATAGGTCCATGACCTACTATTTTTTCGTATAACAACAAATATGGTGAATTCGAAAACATGAAATCATTTTTATCCATTTTCTTTGCTAGATTTGAAATTCTCAGATACGACTTTGCCTCATCCTTGTCAACGAAACCATAAAGAATGCTCCAAACACCTGCAATAGATAACAAAATAATTAAGTAATTATCATCATGATCACATTCATACATACAAGTCCCAAAAATGTGATGATATCTTCAAATTGAGGATAAGATATAAATTAGCAAAGGAAATTAAAGTCTAATGAAACAAAACTCCAACCAATATCCTTGAACCGATGATAACTAGTTCCTAGAGGGGGGCTGTCACAGCACAAGATAAGTAAATTCCCTATTATGCTCACAAAAATCACTCTAGAGCATAACAAAGTGACTCTAAAGATCGAACCCACGAGATTCTGTGAAGTATTTACTTGATTTGGGCGAGTAAGCGCTTTCACCCTCTAACACTTCCTTTCCGGTCCTAGATCTAAAACCGGAACCAAACAACCACCCAGAGGATTCGGACCGGATTACTTCCCACCCGATTCATAAATCCTCCGTTAAACCCAATTCTCCCAATCTCCAGAACCTAAACAATTCCGGTCCTGGTACTACTCTGAACCAATCTGCTCCGACTGGTTCGCGTATCTTTCCAACACTCTTCCGGTTTAGTTTTGCCTCTGTTGGACCATTAAAGGGTTCGCCGCTTAGGTTTCTGAGTGGTAGGCCCACCACTCCTTCTGCGGATTATAGTGGTTGAAGACCCACTGTTCTCTCCCTTCCTCTCCTAACTAACTCGGATCTAGTTTGATCCCTCACAACAATCCGGACAGCAATCCGGAATGCAGATCACACAGAGATCCCCCGTACGATCCGTTCTTACTCCAACGACCTCAATGCCAGCTCCTACCCGTGCGAAGCTAGGTGGTTACAAGTGTACTCATTCGTTCCAACAGTACCAAGGATCATTCCGTTTACCAACTATGGTGATGAGACCTCTCAAAAGGTCGGACACTCGACCGGACTACCTGTCTAGGAGTTCTAGCGCGACTAAGGATACCCTCCCTATCCACCTAGCCTAACAGCGGCTATCTCACTTGGAACTTTAAAACCCTAGATCTTGCTGAGGCACTAAAATACACTCCCAACTCTTACGCAACCTGCACACACACTAAGGATCCAAAACTATCGCACTAAGGGGAGAAATCTAACCACAACTCTGCCTTACACCTTACTAACTCTACATCATGCAAACCTGCCAAGCTTAGGAGACACACACAAGGAGAGAGCGCATACAAAGGTACAACAAGAATTGCAAAAAGAAGACTCCCAGCGTCCCTCGCGGGCGCTGACTATATACATTTCAAAAAGTTACAAATGGGCGGGAAAACTCGCGAAAGTTCCGCCGCCATATCGGTCAGACTTTCCGGTCCTACCTACTCCCCACTAGACCGGAACAGGTTCCGTATCCATTCCTACTCTTCCTACTCTGCACATCCTAAGTCCCTATCCGCGATCCGATCGTCACGCTATTCGCTCCCGGGTCCATCTGCTCAAAAACCTCGTTGAGGTTCCGACTCCTCTCAATCTCTTGAGGTCGAGGAACTGGATTGCCTTCTGTGGACACGGGCGGTGAGTCCAAGTCGATGGTGGTTCCAGGTGTGCCGACCTGGGTCGTTCTCTTGGACTTGGGGGTCGTATCCTTCTCCTCGCCTACTGTCACTTCCGGGAACGAATCCGGGAGGGAGATATCCGAGAGTCGGATATCGCGAGAGCAGGTTGCTCCCGACAGTATCCGGGTACTCTCCTCCATCCGGTCCATTGCCTTCCGTGCCTCCTGCATTGCCGCTTCTACCTACTCGGCAAAGTCGTTGAGGATCCGTACCATCCGGGAACCAGATAGCTTCTTCTCCTCGTGCACCCGCTCGTCAAATAACTTGGTCTTGGTGAGGGCCGTTCCGGTCTCCCCGAACGTGGCCTTCACTTGCTCCATCATCTGCCGAGCATCCTCTACAATCGATTTGGTGGCAGCGAAGTTCTCTTGGTGCACCAGGATCTCCGTCTTCATCCGATCCACCTCCTCTTGTAACCAGCGGATCTCTGCTTCCTGCTTGTGGGACTCGACCGGATCAGAAATACAGGCTACCACCTTTTTCGGTAGCTCCCGGTCGGGTGCTGCTCCCACGAACTGCCCGATGGCTACTACTGTCCTTCTCTTCTGTTCCCAGTCCATCCGGATGTCACAGAGGACCTTCACCAAAGGTGGGAACGGATCCTCGGGATCCACTGCCTTCTCCTCTTCCGGTTTCCCTTCCGGAGCGGGAGCGTTGGGCCCAAGTGGCGTCCCTCGTTTGTTCGGGGAGGTAGTTTTGTGACGCTTGATCGGCGGTACTGGTGCTTCCTAGTCTTCCGACTCCGAATCCTCTCCCGGTTCAGAACTGGATTCGCTCTCCCGATCTGATCCTAATTCCCCATATCTGAGAACTACTTCCTGATTCTTCCACACCTCGTCCTCTCTATTGTTCGGGAGTTGATTCGACTGATAGAGGTGCATCAAGTAGGGACTTATTGGAGTTGCCCTACTCTTTCCGATTCTACTAACTAACTGGAGCACCAGATCGGAAATGATCCGGGCCCAGTCGACTTTCCGGTCCCCTCTCAGGGCCCCGAAAATAGTGTTCACAAGGGTAATAGTTAACCTTGTTGGCTTCTCCGGATGGAGGATCGGAACGAGGAACTGTAGGAGTCGGCGGTTCCGCTCATCCTTACAATCCTCGATGGCGTATTCATCCTTCGGGTTTACTGCTCCCTCGAACTTGCCCCGGACGAAGTCGTCCTTCCGGTTGGCCATCCCGAATCCTCCCAGCCGGAAGCTGTACACTGACCTCCAGACTTCTTCCGTCCAGAGAGGCGGAACTGCTCTCAGCGTATTGTCCCACTCATTAGACACTTTCCCCGAGAGTTCCCGGACAAAGACTTCCTCTTTGAACCCCCAGGGTTTGGTTGCAAACCCTATACAACCCATGGAGTTTAAATCGTCCATGAGTTCCGCTCAAGTATCCTCTGACAGCGGGATAACCGGAACTACTTTCCGGAGTTTGACATCTGATGACGAGCTAGCCTGACCTCTAGTCCTTTTGAGCTACGGCATGGTCGCGCACGAGCTGCTGATAATTCTTTCCGATCTTGCCTTACTGTCGCTCTCCTAGCTGCACGTCCCGTTCCTTTCCTTCACTCTTCGATCTCAACCGGAAATCAAACTAACACTGTAGCGGACACTATAACACTCGCGAAAAACACTCGCAATAGGGACTGACACGGAACGCCTAAGCTGACAGACACGAGGAGCGTTGGAAAATGAAACAGTGAAAAGGGGTGCGATTGGCCAGGCCAGCCCCTTTATACTGGCCGGCCCCCATTGCCACCTCAGCACGACCTAATCCGGATCCGGTTCGTCTAAGGTATCCGGTCCATCAACCGCTATTATCCGTTTATTCTCTGGAAACGGGGTGGAGTAGATCCTATCGCTAACTCATTCTCCACTTCTATTTCTACTCCTTATGGTTTCTTAACCGAATCCGGATATCCTTATCTAGCTATCCGGTTAGTATTACTAAGTAAAACCAAAAAAATTAGAATTTCATGCTGCCACAAGGGCAACTTACCTTTGCAACAAGCATAAACTTCGCACCCGAATAGAGGCCGAGGACGTTATTCTTTGGTGTTGTAAAAGCTTGAAGGATGTTTAGGTAGAACTCCATTCTAAGTTCACTAGGCTCAATCCTCCACTTTGCCACCGTGTTCTTTGAGGCATCCAAATAGTACACACAATTCGAGGCATGTCGTGTTTAGACTTCAATAATCCAAGCGTGGGGATCACAAAAGTATTGCCTTTCTTAAAAAGAAAGAAGAGTGGCACGTTAGGAGCAATTCCTTGATTGGTGACGTTATTGAGCATCTTTGTTTTGCTTGGTACGTAAATAGACAAGTCGTACTCATACTGCTCTAGTTTGGAAGTTGTGAACTTAATTGCAACTTTGATGTCTTCCTTGTCCTCTAGAATGAAGAGTTAGACATTTGGCTCAGTCATTTTTGGACTCAATTTTTGAAGGAGGAAATCGAGGACAAGGTCGACGGCACTTATATTTTCAGTCAGGGTTGTTCTATGAACCTCCTGAGCATCCAAGATTGCAAGATTCATGTCTTGACTGTGGTACTGATAATTGATACTTGTCACTAGCACCTTTGCGGACTTGTCGATTCCTCTCACTTGGACTCCACCAAGGTGGTACTTCAACTTCATGAATCTTGTAAACATGTGAAGCGCCTCCGGAAATTGCTTCTCAAGATCCTTTGTGCACTTTAGCCATGCATCATTCATAAGACGCCTCTTCAAATATTCGGCCTTAGAGTGAGATCAAAAAATCCCATGTTGTTGATGTAAAACTGTATCTCGCCTTCCAAGACTTCCATGTTTCATCAATAACATCCCTACCGCTATTTGTAAGCTTTAAGGCAAGCTTAATAGCCATCAAATCTTGAAGCACAATTTTCTTCAACTTCCTCCTCTCCACCTAGTCACCATGTGAAAGATTGTCCGGAACAAGAATCTTTGTTTTTGACACTTTTGGATAAACAGCTTGCCGTCTTGGTGTTTCCCCAAGTAGGTGTTGTACAAAGGTCCCAAAATTGTTGTCTGTAAAATGACCACAATGTTTGAAAAATTCTCTTTTCAGTGACATTGTCTTTATCTTGAAACCTTTAATATCCTTGAATTGCATCAAGGTGATTGGATCAATCAACTCACCTATGGTGTGTTTGGTTAAGAAAGCTTCCTAGTGCTTCTACAGCTCATCCAGCAATGTTATTATCAAAATTTCATTCTTCAAATCTATAGTTCTGCCAATTGATGCTCAGTCCTTCTTCGAATTAATATTCTAAAATTGCTCGATAACTCTGTTTGTAAATTTCTAGAAGATGCCACTAGATAAAATTATAATTATGAAAGACATGTTTTATTTCAACATAGAGTATCCTTAACTCAAGGATATCATTTGTTTCACGTTCGTATAGATAATGTTCCCAGAGAAGCATCGGTTGAATATTTAATTCAAAAACAATTCCGATGAACCAACTTACAACAATATTGAAAATGATTCAATGAATGAATAAGGTATTTCACAGTAAAAGGTAGCCTTGATTTTTACCTTATAATTTGTCACATTGACAACGGATTTGTTATTCCTCGTCGCATCTTCTGATCGGTCATTCGTTGGATGCTTGTAAGCAAATTAGATGTTTCGGCAATTGACGATTTTGTTTCCCTAGGTTGGTTTGAGCATGATTGAGGTTTGAGGTGGTTAGTGTAGTTGTAGAATTTCAAAATGTTCCTCAATTTGTTATGATCTAGTGACCAAACAATGTACGCATCCCATCTCTAAAGTTCTACTCTATAGGCCTCTCTGCAACTTGCCTTCTAAAGCTCCTTGAGGTGGTTATACTATGCTGGCCATTTATGATCATGAATTGGCCACATTCTATTTCTTCCCACTTTTCTAGCTTCTTCTTGAGAAATTGCCGATTTTTGTCCATGGTGGGTGAGGCACACTTTCTGTTAGTGCTTAATGTCAATAGGCTGGATCAATTCTTTTTTTACAACCTCAACAATATCTCTTTGCAAAGTGCAAATAACATATTGATCACTTGCAATGATGCAATACTTAATGTCAACAAATACCGTCTCCGATCCCAACAAGAAGCATGGCTTATGGTGTACCCAAAAGTTCTTTTGTATGAGGGCAAACCTCTCGTAATCTTTTTGTGGTTCGGTTGACAATAGAGGACTTGTTGAGACTATCATTAACGCGGATCTTGAACTACCTGTAGCCTCAGTTCCACTTGGAAGATCCTTTTTTTCTTCTTGCTTGATTCAAGTCCTTCGGATGGGGTTGCATCTTTCTGTTTAGACTCTGATCTTGATTGACTAAGCTTGGTTTGTCTACTCCTAGATTTCGTAGGAGTAGACATCTGTCTCGAATGGGAATCCGATTCATCTCTTCTTCCCTAACTAATGTTTCGAACTATTGCGGGTTCGCGCTCAACGTTCTCTAATGCGAATTGATCTAGTGTCTAAAAGATGAGGCACAATCTCAAGGCATTGGACTTTGCGGTGCTATTCTTCCATAGAACATACCTGTTCTTTTCAAACTCTTCATTCAGATACTCCATCTGCAAACCCTCCAAGAATGTCATGAAGTTCTCTAGGTCGAATTTCCCATGATAGGAATTCACATTAATGACAATGGAGTGGTAGTGGTCTTTATTTTTGCCATTGTCGTCAACTTCCCGTAGAACAATAAGGACATAATTTCCTTGATGTTCCTTGATGAGAGTCACTTTCTCTTTTAGATTCTAGGGCATGTAATTTGTCTTTCCAGCTATACAATAGAAGAAATATATGTAATTTTTCCATTGATTTACACCAAAACTCCAAGTGTAGATGTGCTCTTTAAATTTCCAAAGCATCCCATATGTGTCCTCCATTTCAACAATGAAAGGTTCATCATTTAGAGGATTGATGAATGGTTGGAGGTGATGCTTAGTCACAAAGTAGTCATAGTTGTCTACCATTTCTACCTTTGCTTTTTTATGCAATATCATTGCACCTTTAATTAATATAGAATTATTAGAGTCAAAATTGATTATAACAATACATGCTATAACTTTCTGACATCCTCTTTGTGTTCATTTCTAAAATATCTAAAGTATAAATATTTAAGACAATCCAAAATTAAATATCGTATCATCGAGTTGATGATACAACAATGTTTAGTAAGACCTTAATTGCATATCATTATGTTTTGTATGAATACCTCGATATCAATACTTTACTTTATTTATAATTGATTGAATCAGAAATTCGGGTCTCAAAGACATTATATCTCATTATCATCGACTTGATGATAAGACCAAGCCATCTAGAATTTGTCCACTCTAGCATTAAATATTTGAAGGTATATTATTGAAGCATAGTTATCATTGATTCAACAATACTTTTTGATGAATTCAAAGGTTATAAATATTGTATCACCAAGTCAATGATACAACAATAATTTTAGAGACCTTGTTTATACATCATTATTTTTTGTATTAATACTTTGCTACAAATACTGTATTCTATTTCTAATCGACTGAATCACAAATTATGGATCTTGACGCCATTGTGTCTGATTATACTTGACTCGATGATAAGTCCAAGCCATCCACAAATTGTCGACTCTAGTGTGGAATATTTGAAGGTATATTGTTAAGGCATTTTTATCCTTGATTTGATGATACATTTTGATGGGTTCAAAATATTTATTTTTGAAATTGTAAACTCTATTGACGGCTTCTATTGGATTTAGGAATAGGAGCACATGGAATCCACCTAATTTTGGACCATAGCTTCTAACTGTTCACTTGTTAATGATATTTGTTCATAATGAGTTTGCTACTATTGTGTTTGAGAGTTCTATAGTTGTATTTTCAAATCGTTGATATAGATGGTTGTATTGTTTTAACCTTAGTATATCGGATTTTAGTAGACAAACCCTAATAAGTGTTGGTTAGCAATCTGCTGATTAAGTTGAAGGGCTTAACAAGATCTACTTTCATGTTATCCTCGAATCAACGATATCTCATTTTGTCAAAATTAGGTCTCATTGACTCAAAAATATCTGGTAAGTACTTTGAATATCTCATGTTCACTACCAAAACCCTAATTTTTAGGCATAAACCCTAGATATTGTAGATGATTTGCGTACCTTTACTTGCAAATTCTTGGAAATCCTTGTCAACTACCTTCTCTGACCAAATTGTGAATTTGAAAATAGACTTGAAACCTTCAATCATACAAAAGTTTTCGCGAGCCGTAATCCTAGAAGTCACCATGTTAGTATTTATAAGGGTATAACTATGTAGAAATTTTCAAACTTTCTAATAGGGAAAAAGTATAACAACCCTCTAAACCTAAACAACTCATTTAGAATAAGAGAACACTCCAGCTAATTTGTACTGAGATCCAGGACGGATCCGGAATTCGGAAACCCGGATAGCAACAGCCTACTATCTAGACTTTTGGTCTAGAAATAGGGCCCCGTTACGGGTGAACGGTTCGTTTTAGGAACGGTTGGTATTTTGACGGGTACTTAACCCCACCACTCCCATTTGTTCTTCTTCTTTTCCCACAACTGTTTTGTGCGCGCATAGTTGAGTGAAAGAGTGGTGAGTTAGTGCTCGGGTGAGAGGTGATAGTGTGTTCACATTTGAGAGTGGTTTGAGATGGCGGAGGGAGATATCCAGAAGACTTTGGTCACCGGCTGGATGGTTTGTCCAACCATTCCGGAAAGGCTGAGAGACAGATCCCAGCTAGAGGATGACCTTAGTGAGATAGGGTGTGTCAGTTTGTTCATGCGGCCATGGACCGTAAAGAACGACCGGATGATTCCGGAATTCATAGTAGGAGCTTCCAATCAGTATGAGTTGACAGTGAGGGGAAGGCCTCAAACCTGGACTGATGAAGTCTAGCCTAAGGTCTACGGATTTCCCAAGAAGGGATCTGGTTTAGCTTCCCGAACAGACAAGTTCACGGTCGGAAAGTTCAAGAACGCTGCCCATTCTAAGGAAGGGTATGCAATTAGTGACTGCCTAGATCCACGACAGAGGCATGTCCTAGAGTTCTTGATCCCTATCCTGTATTCGGAAAAGCCTACCCGGGTTACGGTTATGGTAGCAAACACCATATTTGGTGCTTTTGAGGGTAGACCAATCAGTTGGGGCAAGGTGATTGGATCCGTAGTCGCCAAGCTTGCCGCCAATGTAGGAAGGGAAAGACCAGCCCCATAGGGCCGTATCTTTTCCATCTCTACCACCATGCAGAGCTTCTCAGCGATGCGAAAATGGTGGAGTACAACACCAGAGCAACCATCCTCCAATACGGCTTGACGAAAGAAGTGATGGCGGAGTAGCCGCCGGTAGAAGAGGAGGAGGAATCTGGAAGAAGATGAGCAACCTTTGGAGCGGAGGCATTGGAAGTCCACGGATCCGACATCGCGAGGAAAGCTTCTGGCTCAACAGAAGATCTCCGAAGAGGAGGAAGGAAGCATACCCGGGTTCTTCAAAACCGGATTCAACTGGGTACTTCAAGCGCAAGAGTACCACGAGAGCCTCACGGATCTCCTCAAGAGGATAGGTCAGGAGTTGAAGACGGAACCGGAAGACATCCTCGACGCATTGAAGAAACTTCCCAATCCTGAAGTCCTCAAGCAGAAGGACAGGCAGATCGTAGCCCTAGAGAAGGAGAAAGTAGATCTTCAAGCAAGACTCAATTGGGCGCAAGGGGAGATGGCTGCAGGGAAGCAAAGGGAGAAGGAAGCCCTCCAACTGCTGAAGAACTTATCCGGCTTAGTAGACAAGCTGGCCGATATGGTGATGAAGGCGGCTCTAACCCATAGCCGGTTGACCGAGGAAGGGCACCTCTACAGATCCAAGGTGATCCGGATACTCGTGGACTTCTCCTCACGGATGGAGCTCATACTTAAGGAGATGAGGCAACTGCTTAGGCAGATCGACCCTGACCGGGTAATGGACTTCTCCAACTTTTTGGAGATCCATTTCGACACGGAGACACCCGTCAAGCTCACCGCCTCAATGCCACTACCTTCAAATCCGGAAGCCCCGTGGGAGACTCTCCGATACTCGACGGAACCCTTCTCCAAGCAATTGGAGAAGACAATCCAGGGGAGCGTGAAGTCAGCACCCGAGCCAAGCAGGCAGCCAAATACTAGATGGGAGTTGGCACCTCCAGAGATTACGGTTTCTCCACCCGTCCCAGTGTTCAACCTTCCGGAAAAGGAGTCGCTGCCGACACCTCACACCCAAGCCCGTGGCCAACTGATAGATCAAATTGGGGGGTTGTTGAATCCGGCCCGCTCTCATCCGGAGGAATTCGAGCATATGGTGGAGGAGCAGCAACCAAGGAAGGAGATCAAGCCCATTGTGTTGGATGAGACGTCTCCAGGTGAGGAGAACAAGAGGGAGATAACTCTGATTGAGAAGTCTGAGGAGGAAGAGTACCGAACCGGATCAGAGGATGAGGACGAGGAAGAAGTAGAATATTCTCCTCTGGAAATGCGGAAGATATAGACCCGGGCGGCATTACGGATGACCCCCATCAAGGCTACCCCGAAGGCAACTCCGAGGTCATCCACGCGAGCACCAGCAAGTCAAGGCAGGAGTAGCCAAAAGAAAGCGTAGAAGGGGAAGTAGATAGAATTTTTCTTTAGATAGATAGGACTTTAATTTTGAACCGGATCCGGATTTCCAGGTGTGGGACCGGGTTCCGAATTTGTAGGATCTCACTTTTTTGGATTTCTCAAGAAGTTTGTGAGTGGTCACCTGGATTTCCGGGTGCC
This sequence comes from Straminergon stramineum, assembly GCA_963920665.1. Classification (NCBI taxonomy): domain Eukaryota; kingdom Viridiplantae; phylum Streptophyta; class Bryopsida; order Hypnales; family Calliergonaceae; genus Straminergon; species Straminergon stramineum. The sequence continues at coordinate 17,283,587 of OY987273.1, forward strand.
CTTTTGGCTTTGGTTGTTTTTGAGTTTTTAATGGGAGGGGCAGGTTTGTTGCCTCTCATTCCATCCTAGCATTATAGGTTTTTTTTCTTGTTATCCTTTCTTTAATCTGAGCCACCAAGTGGACCCTCAAGGATTGATCTGTCGTATATCCAGCTTCCTTGTGTTTCCTTGTAAGTGTGTGAAGTGTAATTGAGGAGGAGGAAAGGAGGAATTTGGATCTGAAGAGACTTGGAGCTAAGTTAAGTGGAATGTTTGTGACGAAGTCTAGACTAGTGATTTTGGTCTTGAGCATGTGTCTTTAAACTCCTGGAACAGGAATCCGATTAGGAGTGGTGCGGGTGCAAATCCGGAATGCCAAGGAGGGTTCCGTGTGGAGATGAGCAACCGCCAGTGGAAGAAACCCTATATCACTTACTGGAAGGTCAGCCAAACCCTAGGATCTGTCTAGTGAACAACTTACAATCCCCATCTTAGTTCTGGTTTCTGTTGGTCTACTATTGTAGTGGAAAAGTCTAGAGGCCACTCTATGTGACCTGCTTTCCGGATTGATCATCCGGATAGTTGTGAGAGTGTTTCTGGGCTGATCTAATACAACACTTGGTCTAAATGTGGTTTGGGTAGTTTAGAGAGAGAAGAGAGTGTGAGGAATACAAGTGGTGAGTCCCTACCCCTCTATACAATCAAAGGTGGACCCTTTGAGGGTAAAACAGAGGTACCAAAAACTAGTGTTTGTGAGTGAAGTGATAGATCTGGAATCCGGAAACAGAGTGAATCCGGATTGGATTCTGGAAAGAGAGAGCTTAAGTTGGTAGAACGGATAACCTAGGCTTGCAACAACATACTAGAATCCCTTGGGACGATATTACAAGTTAGTTTACACGTTTGGGAGTTGTAAATGGTATTTACCGCATGCTACGTGTACGACAAAAGTACTATTAGTGTATTTGAACGATTAGAAGAGAAGTGTGTGAATGTACCCTAAGTCAAAGAAGTAGAGGATTCTAATTCCTGATTCTTGAATTGGTACTAGAGAATCAAAACTCAAAATTTCATACATGAATACAACAATCTGCACAAAATCAAGAATGCTCATAAGAGTGGAAGAATCCAACAATACCCTAAATCCAACTTACTAAATCCTAAACCCAAACCATAGCGTACAACACTTGCACAGAAAAATAAAAAAACTGCACCAAAGAGAACTTGCACAGCACAAGAAGGAAGCCAAGATTGAAAATGGAAGAAGAATTCCTTACAATCATAGCTCCACAATCTGAAACACTGAAGAATTAGCAATTCCAAAGTTGCACTTGCAAAGTCATTCAACAAACCATACAATCCCAACCGCAAAAAGGAAGATGAACCCACTCAAACACTCACAAAGTGGAATCACTCACAACTCATACCTCACAACTCAAAAATCACAACTCAAAAATCACAACTCACAACTCACAATTGATGCTTCCAACAACCAAGATAAACAACACTAACAACAATCAAAAGAAGAGAAACACACTCTAGAGACGTTGCAGCAAAACAAAACACGCTCCAAAGACTTCAATTTCCGCCAACAATGTAGCGATGGAGGAAATGCAAGGGGACTCGAGGAGGTGTGGCATGATGCAGCGATGGAGGAGGAAGGGCATTCGAGGAGGCCCGACACAACGCAGCAATGCAAGAGGACAGGGACTCAGGGAGGCACGATGTGATGCAACGATGGAGGAGGAAGGGAACTGAGGTAGGCGCAGCATGAGGAGGGAGATGACCTTCTGATGTTAAGCCGAGCCACATCCCGAACCTCCATTTCCACCAACCCTAAAGCCGAGCCGCCGATCTCACCTGAACTTGCAAATGACCACCCGAACCTACACATGACCAGCCAAACACAAAGCCAAATCTAAAGCCAAGCCGCCATTTCCAACCAAGCCTTGCGGACTCAAAGTTTCAAAAAATGACTCTAAATTTTAGAAAGTATTACAAAGATGAATAGTTACATGCACTTTCATCATAGACATAAATCTTTTGTGTTATCTAATGGACATAAAATGTTCAGCTCAACGTTTCAGGGTGGACCCCTAAATAGCGTAGAGGTTTAACCCTTATATAACTAGATACATTTCCAAATTTGACAATTTGAGAAAAATCATTAGGAAGTGCTATTTGGAAGCATATTTTGGAATTGATATACAAATAAAAGTTGTCAACTATGAGTTGTACATTGAATTTCCATCTATTTGTTTAGATTCACAAATACTCTCACTACAATTCTTTCAAAAATTTTGAAAGAAAATTCAAAAATTCCTTCCAAATTTGATTAAAAGCAAAGTATTATGAAAGGTAGGAGTAAAATTTGTTGGAATGAATTTCAAATGAAGGTATTTTGACATGATGATTTCTTATAATGTTTGGGTTTTTTAAATCTATGACCTCATTTTGGCTAATGTATTTTTGAACTACTAGACATTCTTGTACTGTAGAAATTTTAGAAAATTGTGTGCTAAAAGAACACCAAATCCAAACATTGGATAGAACAATAGCTTCTTAAAGTATGTCCACAAATTAGGATGACTTTCATCCAAGCAATAATGAGGTTGAAAGTTGAAACTCATGTCCAATTTATTTGTCATCCAAAAAATGGATGGGATTGGACGCCAAGGCAGTTAAAGAGTAAGGCTTCATGTATAAAAACTAAACATTAATACTATATTTACAAATAGAAACTTAAGATACTCCAAGGTTTGAGTAACTATAATTACTAGCATTCAAAAGGAAAAAACATTTTAAATCCTATCAAAATATTTGCACCAACATTAAAAACAATGGTTGCCCAATCTTTCTTGAAGCTCAATAAGTGTATTCCTTAAATATTGATAATTGATATTTTAACAAAAGTTGCAATACAAATTTTGAGGCAGCATTTCTGACATTGTGATTTAAACCTTAAACCCATGACTTTACTATGCTCATGAATTATAAATCCTCCCTACATTTTCAACTTGTACTAACAATATAGACTCACAAGTATTGGATCTATTGAAAATGTCCATGAAGTGGATAATAAATTAAGGACTGTATTTCAAGAAATTAAAAGAACAAAATTAGAACTTCTGGTCTTCTATAATCTAGAAAACTAAACTTAAGGCAAAAGTTGGAAGTAGACTATACCTGAAATTTATCATGGAACTTGACTAAGCAGGTTTTGGACTCAATCATTCAAATGATTCATACGAAAAATAAAATGAAACAAGGACATAATTTTATGAAAATGAAACATTCCAACATTATTGTTTTATTTAATAATTTCTAATTGAAAAGAACCCTCACTACAAGTCAATCCAAAAATTGTATGTAGAAATGATCATAATAGTTTACTAAGCATATTAATAAGATCTAAGTATAAAAATTGAGAATAATTTTCCTTACAATTAGGGTTTATAGGGTTTAGGATTATGTGTGATAAAAAAAGATACTAATAATACATACAAGAACTTCTCGTTGGAGTCAATTAAATAGGATGCGTATTTCCATTCAAAGTTATTGAATAACTTGAATATTCAATTGAACTCCAAAGTTACAAAGGTCGAAATTCTATTTCATGTCACAATAATGTATCATTGTTGTGACTTGAAATAAAAATTGATACACTTTGAAATAAAAATTTGAAATTTGCTTCCTAAATTTATATATACATGGAAAGCTTTGAATCATTCTATTTAGGTTTATGAGACAAAAGTCATGAAGAGTTTTAGTTGTAGGTAGTTTGTAGGTAACAATGGAATCTTGACTCTAAAATAAAATTTGAAGACCTTCATTTAACTAAATTTATCATATTTTTAACAATTTAGTATCTTGAATCATTCTCTACTTCTTTCTACTTAGTATTTTTTTCCTATATGTTGCACAAATTTAAATGATTTGAAAATTTTCAAGCATGTAGCGAACTTGCATCGAAGAAGAAATCTAAAGAAGCATCACCATGTTGGACATTTTTTCATACAAATGTGACCTTGTGAAGTGCAACTACCTATTTTTTCACAAGGTCCCCCAAAGGATTTTTGCCACTTTAAATGCTAATATCTTGCAATCTACAAGATGGAATTTTCTGAATTTTTTTCCACGTCTTTTGAATCTAGTGTAGTACAAAATCCTATGGTTACATGTGTCTGAAAATTATATTTTTCAACAATTTGGTATTTGTATTAGAAGTGGTAGTTTTTGAGGATTTTTGGTGATAATATAGTCAAGGAACTTTGTAGGTTAAAGGAATTCAAAACATATTGGAGTCAGCAAATCTTATCAAGGTTTTTTTCATAATGTGAACATAGCAGGGAATAAATCCATGCTTTGTACGCCATCAAATGTAAATGAAGACATTATGAATATTATCCCCTAAAGGACCAAATGGTATTTTTTGGCAACATAGCAATTTTGGGCAGCTCACTACAAATGGAATTTTTATTTTTTTTCTTTGAAAATTTCATACAACATGTACCCAACGAGTAGCTTTAAGGCCCAACAATTTTCATAACTTTTGAATATATGGTTAAAAAGTTATTGTATGATATGTAGTTTTCAATACTTGGTGGGCAGCCTAGGTAGTAAAAAAAACTTCTCTAAAAATCACTTTTAAAAAAAATTAAAATTAAAAATTGATTTTCTAGATTTAGATATATGTAAAAAGCTTTGAATCATTCCATTTTGATTTACGAGATGAAAGTTACAAAGGGTTTTAGTTCTAGGTGGTTTGTGAGTAATAATGGAATCTCTACTCTAAAATAAACTTTGAAGACCTTTATTTAACTCAATTTCAATATTTTTGGAAAAAATAAAAGTATAAGGTGTAGATTGTTTATTACAACATTATCACCATTGGGATTGGCATTTTTCAATTCCATAAATAAATGATTAACAATTTAGTATTTTGAATCATTCTCTACTTCTTTCTACTCACAAATTTTTTCCTATATATTATACAATTCCAAATGATCTAAAATTTTTCAAGCATGTGGCCAACATGAATTAATTAATGAATCCAAAGAGTTACAACCATTTTGGACATTTTTTCAAGATGATATAGCCTTGTAAAGTGCATCTGCCCAGGTTTTTGCAAGGCCAAAAAAAGGCTTTTATCACTTCAAATGTTGATATCTTGCAATCCACATGGTGGAAAATTTTGAAATTTTTTCCACATCTTCCCAAACTAGCTTAATACAAGATACTAAGGTTATACTTGTCCAAAAATGTATTTTTTCTAAAATTTGGTACTTGTACTAGAAATGGCAGTTTTGGAGCAGTTTTGGTGAAGACATAGTCAAATACATTTAGGGGTTATACAAGTGGGATTTTCTTTTATAAATTTGAAAATTGGAGATTGAAGAGCACCAATTCAATGAATTTACATATTCTTAAAATTTAAAGCATTTGCAATATCTAAATTATTTGTAATAGGTATTTTATTGTGACTAGGAATTTCCGAGATATTCCACATTATAAATCTTTCAAGTAGAAGAACTTGAAACCTTGAATGCATTGAAAGAGTTCAATATCTATTCTATTATGTTGTTTTGATAAAATATGCACATTAGATTTTAATTTATGAAATTAACATCATCTTCTCATTGAACCATACAAGTGTTAAGTTTATGTCTAAATCTAAACCCAATTTAATACAAACAGATATTCAAGGGTATGAATTCCTATTGTATATACTTTTGTAATAGAAGAAGACAAAAATTCTACATTTATGGAAAGATCAAATTAAATTTTCTTTGAAACCGTAACGGGACCAAGTTCATTAGAATAATCATAGAAACTTAATGAAAACTTCTTGAATCTTGTAAGTGACCTTAGTTTGTATTCTATACAATTCTAACAAAACCATATGAAACATGATTGTGCAAATTAATTTATTTGTTAGAAGTTAGAAGTTTGAAAAACTATATATATGTGTATTCCATAAAATTATTTTCTTTTTAATGAAGAATATTTTTTGGAGTTCACATATTCAGGGTTTATCACCACTTTTTACTTTTTAGTAATGACACTATAAATACTAAAGACCATGATTTGATGTCATCATACACATACTAAAAATTATTTGGGATATACCAAATGCTTAATGCTATAAGTATTCTTTTGAAGAGTGAAATCTTTTTAACAAACCATGATTCCAATACTAGTAAAATTTCAAATGAATAATACATTGCCATAATGGAATGACATATGATGACAATTTGACAAATACAAATAACTAAATACTAACTCCAAATATACTACTATGGACTTCAGGATACATTTCAATGTATAAAACCAATGTAAGTAAAAAATAATAGAGAATTGTAACAAAGTTCAAAGTTTGAACACATATTGAATATTCCATATTTTAGTGTACATGAATCTTGGAAAACTATGCCGTAAAAAACTGTCTCAAAAAATGCTATGCTTCTGTCATACGCGTAGTGGAGCGTAAGTACCATTACAACACCAAAACGTCATAAAATGACTCATAATATCATCCCAAGGGATTCTAGATTGTTGCTGCAAGCCGAAATTATCCATTTTACCAACTTAAGCTCTCTCTTCACCTCTTTTCGCTCTGTTCCAGATTACTACTTTTCCGGAATTCGGATCCATCACTTCTTACACACACTGGTTTTTGGTGCCTCTGTTTTACCCTCAAAGGGTCTGCCTTTAATCTTGTGGAGGGGTAGGGACTCACCACTCGTATTCCTCACATTCTCTTCTCTCTCTAACCTATACAAAATACACTTGGACCAAATGTTGCACTAGATTAGACCAAGAAACACTCTCACAACTTCCCGAATGGCCAATCCGGAAGGCAAGTCACACAGAGCCATAATAAGTCCTATCCTCTACGACAACAGATCAACAACACTTGGAACCAATGGGGGATTGTTAGCCGTTCACTAGACTGATCCTAGGGTTTGGTAGACCCTCTGGGGGGAATAGGATGGGGATTTTTTCCGCTGGTGGTTGCTTATCTCTGCTTGGAACCCTCCCTCGTATTCCGAACTTGCATCCACACCACTCTTTGCCGGATTTCCGTTCCAGTGTTTTAAAGGCACCGCGTGCAATACCGTATTTACAAGTCTAAACTACGTCACAAACATTCCCTCCCAAATCAAATCCAGTCTCCTTAGATTTGGATTCCTCCTTTCCTCCTCCTCTCTCTTACACTTCAATGCTCTCACAAACAAACATAGGACAGTTGGATATATGACAGATCAATTTCCGAATGTCCACTTGGTGGCTCAGATTAAAGAAAGGATGATAAGATAATAACTACAAGTGCTAGGATGGAATGAGAGGGCAACAAACTTGCCCCTCACTTAAAAACCCAAAAACCCAAAGCCAAAAAGCCACCCGAAAATCTAGGTGACCAATTACAAACCTCCCGAGAAATCCGGAAAGTCAGATCCTACAAATCCGGAACTCGGGCCCACGCCTGGAAACTTGGATTAGATTCAAAATTCAAATCCAAAATTCTAACTACTTTGCCTTTCGTGCCTTCTTTTGACTGCTCCTGCCTTGACTTGTTGGTGCCCGGATGGAAGACCTTCGAGTCACTTTCAGAGTTGCCTTCACTGGAGTTGTCCTCATTGTTGCCCGGGTCTAGATCTTTTGGATTTTCGGAGGCGAGTCTTCCTCTTCCATGTCCTCTTCCTCTTCTTCTTCTTTCGATTCAATTTGGTACTCCTCTTCCTCAGATTTCCCAATCTGAGTGACCTCTCTCTCGTCTTCTTCTTCTGGAGAGGTGTTGTCCATAATGATGGGTGTCCTCTCCTTCTTCAGTTGAGGCTGTAGCATATGCTCAAAGCATTCCAGATGAGTCCTGGCCAGATTCATCGGTCGTCCAATCCAGTCCTCTAGGTCACTTCAAATAAGCAACTTGGGTGTCTGAAGGGTCTCCTTCTCCGAAAGACGAATTGTCGGAATCGGTGGTGAGATTGTAACTTCCGGTGGAGCTAACTCGTGTGATGCGTCCGGTTACTTGGCTAGCTCTTGAGCTGTCTTCATGCTCCACTGGATGGTCTTCTCCAATTGAGTTGAGAAAGGTTCTATTGAATGCTAGAGAGTCTCCTTAGGAACTACCAATCTAGCCGATAGTGGCATTGATGCTGTCAACTTCACCGGAGTTTCCGTGTCAAAGTGGATTTCCAGAAAGTTGGAAAAATCCATGACACAGTCCGGATCAATCCGCCCCAAGAGTTGGCGCATCTCCTTCAGCATGGAATCCATCCTTAATGAGAAGTCTACCAGGATCCGGATCACCTTGGATCCGGTGAGATGTCCTTCCTATGCAAGCAAGTTTTATACGAGAGCGGCCTTGACTACAAGATCTGTAGGTCTATCCACCAAACCAGATAGATTCTTGACCAACTGCAGAGCTTCCTTCTCCCTCTGCTTTGCTGTTGCTAGCTCCCCTTGTGCCCAACTCAATCTAGCTTGAAGGTTTGTCTTCCCCTTCTCTAGACTTTCAATCTGCTTCTCCTTCCTCGCCAACTCTTCCGGATTTGGAAGTTTCTTCACGGCGTTGAGTATGTCCTCTGGCTTGACCTTCAACTCCTTGCTGATCTTCTTGAGATAATCCGCCAAATTCTCATGGTATTCCTGTGCCTACAAGACCCAATTGAATCCAGTTTTGAAGAACTCGAAAATGCCTTCCTCTTCCTCCTTTGGAACCTTCTCTTGAGTAGGGAGTTTTCCTCATGAAGCCGGATCGGTGGATTTCCTCCGCCTCCGATCCAGGAGCTGCTCCTCCTCTTCTGACTCTTTGTCTTCTTCAAATGCCAGCTGCTCCGCCCCCACTTCTTCTGTGAGGCCTTAATGTAGGATAGTGGATCCGGTGGTGTACTCCACCATTACTGCATCACTCAAGAGTTCCGCCTAATGTTAGAGGTGGAATAGGTAAGGACCAATTGGGTTGGTCTTTGCCTTTCCCACATTGGTGGCAAGCTTGGAGACTATTGCTCCAATGACTTTGCCCGAGTTGATCGGTCTACCCTCCATGGCACCAGAAATGGTGTTGGCTACCATAACAGTAACCCGGGTAGGCTTTTCCGGATGCAAGATCGGAATCAGAAATTCTAGGACCTGCTTCTGCCTCACATCTAGATAGTCGTTGATGGCATACCCCTCCTTGGAATGAGCTGCATTCCTAAATTTTCCTACTGCAAACTTATTTGTTCGGGAGGCTAATCTGGATCCTTTTTTTGGAGAATCCATGTACTTTGGCCCAAACCTCATTTGTCCAGGTTCCGGGTCGCCTCCTCACTATCAACTCATACTGATTCAGAGCTCCTACGATGAGCTCCTGAATCATCCTATCATTCTTCACTGTCCATGGCCTCAAGAATAGGCCGACACATCCTATCTCACTTAGGTCATCTTCTAGTTGTGACCGCTCTCTCAACTTTTCTAGAATGGTTGGACAGACCATTCGTGCCGTCACTAATGGTTTCTGAATATCTCCCTCCACCATCAAAAACTAAAACTAAGCTGAGATCTAGTGAAAACAACAAGCGAGTAGCTCCTGAATCAATCACTATCTCACCACTCTTTCTCTCAACTATACGAGCGCAAGACTGCTGCGGAAGAAAGAGGAAGAAGAAATGGGAGTGGCGGGATTAAGTACCCATCATTCTACCGACCGTTCCAAAAACAGACTATTTACCTATAATGGATCCCTAGATTCCTAGACCGAAACTCTAGACTGTAGGCTGTCACTATCCGGGTTTCCGGAATCCGGATTCGTCTTGGATCCTTTTATGGAACACCTGGGTCATCCTCTCAGCCTTAATACAATGTTTATGCTAAGAGGATTCTACTTCTATTTGCTAATTGGGAATTTTGAAAAATTCCATACTATTATAAACTATTTAATACTAACCCAGTAGATTCTGAGTTTCCATCTTGCGAGAGCTTCTAAAGAGTTATTCCCCACAATCAAACAATTAACTTCACATAAAATGCATTAGCTAAGAAACTTAGGAGTTTCCACATTTTTATAAGAGAAATCTAAAATCGTTCACAACCCTAAACTTTGAACCTTAAGGTGTGAAACCTATATTGCACATCCTTAGGACTCCAAACTGTTAATGAAAGCATATTTTAAGAAATCTGGACCTTAGACAAAATATAAGTGAAGAAGCAAATATTTAGAAATCCCCCATAATTGAAAGCCACATGACCAAAAAGAAAGGCAATGGTATGTATAGCATATACACTATTAATGGACGAATGTCTTTGGTTGGTATTGGTAAAGCCTTTTTTAGGTTAGTGTTAGTGAAGCCTTTTTTGTGATTGCTTTTGTTCTTGAGCCAAACCTTTATATTGGTAGACTGATAGAAAGTGGCACATAAGCGGCATTGAAGTGTTGGTATAAAAAGTGGACCATGAACATTGGTAGATTCTATATATTTTCAGAGAATATGAATTTCCAAATTTTGGCGACAATCCTTTCCCACTCGTTGATCGGCAAAGGCTGTAGCTTTTCTCCTTTGCACCTTGATGTCGCAAGTTTGTTTGTTCAGCACACCCACGCCATTGCTATCATGCCCCTATTTCTTTGGAGTGCCCGAAGTGCCTTAGTGAGCAAGGGGGACCTTGGGGGTGACTTCCCAAACCTTGCAATAGGCTAAGAAGGGAGAAATGAGAGACTCTTGAGCAAATAGGGTGCAATAGTGCCTTGGTTAAGAAGGGCATTATAGCATGTCATACAATCTTGGAAAGCTCTTGAGAAGATGCTTCTAAACATTCCAAGAACGTGTGATTTGAATTGGTAGGCTACAAGTTATGGCTGTTCAAAGTTGAGGATGTCCCGATGGCACTGGGACACTCAAAGGCTAGGTGTGAGGGGTTCCTAAAGAATCTCTCAACAAAGCATGGCATGTAGCATATAATTGGAAAGCTACAAAGACAAAGAAACTAGAATGCTAAGCATTACGAGGTTCTAAGACATGAACCAAAAGTTGTGGCTAAGAGAAGAGCTGTGGTGAAGGCGTGACGCCACTCCTAGTGAACTTGAATCTTTGGAGGACCATAACTTTGTTGGAACTTGTCCAAATGGAACAAGTGAATAATATATAGGCATTTACTTGTTGCGCAGATATCCAAAATGGGCTTGCATGTGAGATTTGAAGACCTAAATACAAAGTTACACCATTTCGAAGTTCGGAAGTCCAAACAGAGGTAGAACTTGGGGATTTCAGTTGGAAACAGGTGGTCTTCCAAAATCCAAAGGGGGTTTTGGAAGTCCCTTTGACCCACAAGGAGAGGGGGGTCTACCGAATAGTACAGAGAGTACTATAGGAGGGGTTGGTCTCCCTCCTCACTCACTCTTGGAGCCTTGGTGAGTCTAAGTGACTCATAGGTGTTGATGTAACTTCACCACCAGCTTCAAGGCTCCTTGGGACACTTGTGTATGTGTCCCGGTGCACCGATTGGTTGGAGTTCCACTCCTTGCTAGGCCTTTGGTAATGTGTCTCGAGTTGTGAGTCCCGATTAGTGTTGGTGTGAGAGTAGCAAATACACAATGGGCCTAATATGAAGTGGGGTGACAATTAAGGGCGGTTAGAACCATGGTGAGTAGTGCTACTATGAATCCTAGCACAATAAGATAGAAGTTCCACCCCATGTCACCAAGTGATATGCCAAGTGCCATGAGTAGAGTGCGTGCTAGAAGTCCCAGGCACTAGGACTTAGCAATGTAAGTTGAAAATGAGAGCTAATGTTGTGAATGTGTGGCATATGTAGTGTTAGTTAGTTCAGACCTAAGTGATACTGAAGTTAGAGCGTGGTGAGCCTTGAATGTTGTGAAGGGCTCTTGAAGTCTAGTTGGAGCTATAAGTTGTTATTAGGGCTACAACAATTGCATTGTTCCCATCGTTTTCTTTCTCATCTATAACTCGTAGGACACTTCAAAATTTTATTTTCGTCATTTCCAATCCATCTTTGTTTGCAATAGACTTGTTCAGACAATGGAGACTTTAAGAAGAGGAATGTGTTCATTTATTGCAATTTCTGGTAAGTATTATTGTGCATTGACTTCTGTTGGATGTAGTAGGCACTATTTGTTGTTATTGCTATCTCTTATGTTGCAATCATTTTAGAGTCGTCGTTTCATTAGGAAAAGAGTGCAACGTAGAAATTATATCACTTTTGTGTTTGATGGAACTATTGGTGATGTATATCATCGAGATGGTGAGGTATACATTGTCCAATATTTTCACCAAAAAACAAGGATGAATATAAATAATAAAAATCTAAAGTATATCCTTGAGTTGACGGTATCCATTGATCTCAATATATGTGTCTTATCGTCGACTCAAGGATAAGATACAGTGGTATGGAATCATGATTAATATCCATCATATCCTTGAATGATTGGTAATGTTTATGCTCCACGATATGTTCTTGATATCGTCAACCCAATGATAACTATTTTATTTGGAAATATGTGAGTCTTATCATTGACTCAAGGATAAGTTAGAATGGTATGGAATCATGATTATCATCCATCATATCCTTGATTGGATGGTAACAGTTATGCTATACAAGATGTTTTTGTTATCGTCGACGTGATGATAACTATGTTATATTGGAGTATCTAGGTCTTATTGTCAACTCAATGATAAGATATAGTGATATGGAATCATGATTAACATCTAGCATATCTTTGGTTGGACGGTAACATTTATGTTGTATGATATGTTCTTATTATTGTCGATCCAATGATAACTATTTTATTTTGGAATATGTGAGTTTCATCATCGACTTGAGGATAAGTTAGAGTTTTTTTATATTCACAAATGATATCTTTTCTTTATTGTTATTGACTATAACCCCTTTTACATCATAATATAAGAAGGATTTCATTCTTCGATTCTTGGAAGGTTATTGTTGACTCGATGATATCCATTTCTAACTTTGTGCATAATTAGCTAATTTAGATAGGAGTAACAAACTGACATTATAATTTTTCATATATTCTCGGACATTTTTGAGGTAATGGTTGTTTGTTGTTCTTTGAAGTCTCTAAGGGACTGTCACTACGTTTGGTAAATACTTTGAAGTATTAGTCATAACAAATATTTTCTAATTAGAATTAGTGAGTTACGAACTCTTCTTTACTGTATCCTCGATTCGATAATAGACATATGAATTTTGTGATTACTATGTTACAAAATTTGAAGAGTGTTCTCTACTATTCTAAAGAATGCTAGTTCACATCGGTTTGAGGATAAGTATTGTCCTTGTGATATTTTCAAATGCAAATTGTATAGAATGTAAATATTATATAGTATTTTGTTTCAAATGAAGTGTGGTACATTCTAATGATCATGTTCTAGGGTTGACGCGATGATAGATGTTCATATTCATTGAATGACTTTGAGTTATATCATCGACTCGATGATAAATGTTCTTATTCTATACTTGAGTTTGACTCATAGTCTTTAAGTAAATTTATAATTCGCTCAAATAGATTTTTAACATGCACATACTGTAAAGTAGATTTGCATTGTCTAGTCATTGAGAGATCATTTGATCGTTAAGTCATTTCCCGCAGAATGGATATTCATGGACTTGAAGATTTTGCAAACCCAGTGCCTATGTTAGACCCTGATGTTTGTACTTGTGACGGGATTCCTCATGCAAAGTGGAACTTTAAACCAGTCACTCTCTCTAATGAAGCAAGGGATGATGTTGCAAATTTAGTATTACATAGCGTTGATCTAGATGTTATTGTGGACAGCGATGGGAAGCCTTTTGGCAATGATCAAGTTTTTGTTCAAATTGTAGAGTCTTTGTGCGAGGAAGAAGTCCCATCCGGGTGGACATGGTCGATTCCCTCTTGGCACATCAAGCAAGTTTTTCTCCATGGTGTGAGTTTGTATGACCATGACCAGATACATATTTACAATACGGCCATGAATGCTACTAATAGAAGAATTCGTAAAAGGGAGTTCAATCCTATGAAAGCTCCTGTGAAAGAATGGAGCGTAATAATCTCAAGAAAGAGGTCCTCCTCGTTCCTCGAGCGATTATTGAAGTCTCCACTAAAACATGTTGTTTGAAGAATTGTCTACAATCTTTTCTATTTGGGCAAATTCAAGCCATTCATTCTCAACTCTATGTAAACGACAGGGTATATGCTCGAAAGAAGTGTCTTCTTGAGGTGCATAGGCATATCCACAAAGATTTTTTTGGCAAGGAGTAGATTACCTTAAAAAGAAGGGAAGTGTGTCCCATTGCATGGTGGACCATTCATGGGGTTTCAAAAGTTACCTTTTACAAGTATAAAGATATGGCCAAAGATGGGAAGCAAGGAGAGGTGCACGGGAATTTGGGGTCCAAAAAATCAATGAAACATACTGAGCAGGCTACCACAACACTTCGAACACTAGTAGTTTTTGAAGTTGACAAAATGCCACATAAAACGAGGACACTCAAATCAAGGGAGAAAGTCCTTACAATGCTTTTGTCGTCTACATTTTGTTGGAGTGATCAATTTCCAAAAATCAATGAGGCCAATGCAACTTTAAATTTGCAGCTTATTTCTTCAAGTGGCTTAAGCAACGTACGACATGGTTCTTTCCTAGAATTCGCTCCAAAGGCACATGGAGATACTTTTGATCGATGTGGCTTGTGTGATCAATACAAGCAGTTGAGGAGTGCATGCACTTCTCTTTGGAATCACAAGAGAAGTGGTCCCTTGCTTTGGATACCTACCTTGTAGGCCAAAGGGCCCATAGAGAACTATACTATGCAAATTGACATATTTCCGAAACATATCCTTAGAAGATGCTAACTATCATCCATGATAAAATGGATCACTCCAAGACCGCTTCTCCACACTTCTCTCACAAGACCAAAGCAGCGGATTCCTACATGAAAATGCCCATTGCAGTTATGAATATGATTGCTCATGGGCATGGGGATGTTCGATATACACACTATGGCTTAGACATCTCTCCCACCAACTCAAATCATACCATTGGGTCCATTGCAAAGCTATTGAGTGATGTTGAAGAACCACCAAAGAATTCATTGCGCAAGCTATTCTTTGAAGAGAGGACGCAATCCAACTTAACCAAGGCGATTCTACAAGATGTGGATATTTGCTTGGACTCCCTCTTTCTTCCTCCAGAGGAATTGATCCCAACTTAACCTCTGCCACCAATATTGACTTCGTAGTTGGATAATGCATCAAGGGACAATAAGAATAGTTGGGTTTTTGCTTTTTGTTCCTTGCTTGTATACAAAGGGATTTTTCACGAAGTGTATATCAATTCCCTCATTGTTGGGCACACTCATGAAGATATTGACGCTCTTTTTGGTTGATGGAGCACTAAATTGAAGATCAATAACTATTTGACACTTCTATAATTCATGAAATCCTTCATGGATTGTGAAATGTACCTCATCATTCCTCATCTCATTGAGGAAGTTCCTGATTTCAAACGATAAGTAGATGGGTATTGGGGCATAGGAGGAGATTTTTTGGAAGGTCATTCAAGGTTCCAACAGTTCAAGTTTTATATGGATTCCAATGGATGGCCTTTGATGGAGTATAAGAATCTATATATGGACAGGAAATGGTTGCCAGAGCACGGCAACAAAATTCACTTGTGGTCTGAGATTGAAGATGAACGTCTAATAGTTCCAAGCAGTGATTCACCACCTCTAGATCCCCAGAAGATGCGTTCTCTTGATGAGATTAAGAGAGGTTTGAATGGTTTCATTGCATAGTGGAGTAGAATGGCAAATGATGATGAATCTAGAGAATTTAAGAGGAAAAATGCCCCTATAAAAGAATATTGGAAAGGTGTTTGAACAGCTCTTGATGCACCTCTAGAGCCGCGTGAGAGATTACAACATGGATTCTGGCCAACTTCGATGATCATCCATGACGAGGCAGATCACAGGTAGAGGGATGGTACATTGCGTGAAGGGGATGTAGAGGATGCACCCTTTATTAGACAAAGGCGTGATCCTCCACGTGCTTCATTTCGTGTTAATCGCGATATGTTTACAACTTATTTTGTTGTGGTGCACCTTGCTAATGGTGACTCCAAGCCATTTTGGCTTGCTAGAGCAAATATGAATCCAAATCCAAATCCAGTATAGGAAGCTAGCTTCGGATCGACACATTAACATGGAAATGTATGTTGGATGAGATATCAAAAAAGGGAATGTGTGGTGCGAAAATTGAGCAATAACTCCAATGTGGTCGAGTACAAACTATATCATGATGGCTTGGAAGCCATGTATGCGAGAGGGGACTTCAAATCCAAGGGTGGCAATTCCAAAGCCACAAAGTGACATCATCAAAGCATTAGTGGAAGCCTTCACAACTAATTCAGACGACCATGAATCTATGGCGGAAGGATGAATAGTTTGTAGATGTATAAGTAGTCTTTGATGTAGGGTGTGAAGTGGCATGGACTTTGCATTTACATGTTTTGAGATTTTTGCAAAAATATATTTTGTCAATTTTATTAGGGTAGTTTGACTATATTATAGTTGTTGATTTCTATTAATAGTATATTTTATCTTTTCATTTTTCTCTAATGTTTTGCATTAAGTGTATTCATTGGAATTTTTTGTGGTAAACATGTTTTCCATGTTAAAGTTTGGTATCAACAACATAAAAGTTTGGTAGTCCTCCGATAGATGCACCTCTCCATTTCAAGAAATGTCTCAATTGATGACATCTTGCATGGTTTAAAGTCTATATTTTTAATGAAATATAAATTTTCAAAGGCTAAATGCAACTTCTTCCTACTATTTATAGCAATAGCAAATTAATTAAATATGCATTTTGACATTTTCAAGTTTCAATTTCTTGAATTGTCTCAATTTAATGAACTCTTTTGTATTCTAAATATAGAAGTGAATTAAATTGAGACCTCAACTTGTCTCAATTTAACAAATAAGGCCTTTACTTAAGAACACACTTGGCTACTATACCAAAACATACCAAACTACTGAAAACGAATTATATATATAACTTTGCAATTCATCTTTATAACGTCAACAAATTATTGTGGTCACTATACAATTAACCATGTCTTCACTATTGAAAGCATTCCTTGCAATGCATGTTTGTGACTCCTTCTCATTCATCCTCAACCATTTTTAGGTCCTTCCTGACTCTCTCCAAGTCTTCTTTGAACTTTTGCTCACCTAGACCATTTAGCTGTCTGTATCTCACTTGCATACACTTGTTTGTATGCAAGTAATGTACCTCACATGAAGCATGGTCCTTTCCTTAAAACAAGCAAAAATATCTTTGATAACTTCCCTACATAAAAAAAATGATGGAACTCATACATAGCATTTAATGATTCTTTGGCTTTTTTTCTTACCTACACTCTGTTGTTGGCTTCAAGTGCATATAGAGGCAAATCAAATGGCAATGTGCTCCGACTTGAAGAACACTTCATAGTATTACCCTTAAGGCTTTGAAGTTCAGCTTCTAGCCAAGCGATATATTCATCTCTTAAGATTTTGTTCCTTTCATAGTGTGCAATGTTGGAATGTTTGCCACTTGTAGGTGAAAGTGTATTGTTGTTGTAGAGATGCATTCCATCGACTGCCTCATTTGTCTTTACAGTAGGTACACATTCCAATTTAGTTATGAGTATTCAGAAAAGATGTCATTAATAAATAATTTTGCAAGACAATACAATTGTAGTAGGTAACGTACCTCCAAGGTAGATGCCAATAATAATTTTTTGTTCTTGTAATGGCCCTCGCCACTACTATATCCTTCTAGTGGATTGTTCTCAGATTGCATATGCTTGGATTGTTCCTCAACAACTTCAAGGGTACTAAATTGACTCCCTTTCCTCGGAAATTCCCTTTCTCCTTCTTGTACCTTTCTATAACCTTTATCCCGTAGCATTTCTTCTTCCACTTCGTTAAGGTCAAGTGACCTGCTATATAGTTCTTGAAGTTTATCTCGCACTCCCTCTACACCTATTCCACTTATTCTTCTGAGTGTTCTACGAAATGCATTTGCAAAACGTGCATGTTTTGTTTTGTTTTCCTTGTTCTCACTCCCAATGAGCTTCTCTAATGGCTGCCAAATAGATTTATCCAAATCTTTGGGTTTTTTCCTTTTTTTATCAGTGTAATTAGTTTGGTCTTCTTCCTTGTCACAACCTTACCAAGCAAGCTTCTCAAATAGTCTTCGTTAAGTTCTCTAGAGTACTCAAAATGATCATGAAGATGCTCCTTCAATATGCACATGCCTTCATAAGTTTGCTTCCTAATGTGTGTGCACGAAGGATCCAGTCCCTTAGCTAACTTGTTAACTTTAGAGATCCAAGTTGATCTCCCTGGTCCATATGGTTTTCCTTCTCCATCCAATGTCAAGTAGAATGGTTTCTTCCCTTCTCTATGTTGTCCCGATCTATCTACTTCCCCACATGCTAATTTATACTGCCTTGTTCTTCTATCTATTGTTGGAGATGATACTGCATTCTCTTGATTCTTCACAATTGCAACCGCTTAGTCACATCTAACATCTCCATCATGAGACTTACATACAACTTTAGTAGTTGGCGATCTCAATTCAGAAGCTGTGCAACTTCTCCTCCGCAGTCTGTGTCTTTATTAAGGTGACACTAACCGACGACATTTGTATGCAATGCCACTCGATGATGGCTCCCTACTATAGTGATCCAATTGTTGGTTATTGTTTTCCCTTCTCTAATTTCGATGATCTACCAACCATACAACATGCCACACATAGACGTATGAAAAGTTTGTGCCTACAATCTTACACAAAACTCTAGATACAATTGATAGGTAGGAGAATATGAAGCCCTTTCCCCCATGTCGCTTTTTAGATCATGACTGACATAACATAGTCAGTAATTAATATAGAAGTCTAGTCTTATTTTTCTCATATGCTATGACTAGTGCTTTGCAAAGGAGGGTACAACACACTATATGATCATTGTACAAGAAAGTAACTTACATCATCTACAATTGGACATCAACATTGCAAAACGTGTTTTGCAATACTCATAGTACGCAAGTGCCCACCATGGTACAAACACACGTTGCCAACCTAAGTCATTGAATGTAGTAGTGTATAACCTAAGGAATTACTATGACTACATACCATGATCACCTCTACCACAAGAAGGACTTTTGCTATCTTCTTCATAGTTACTGACCCTTGTGCACTCACATCCTCTTTTGTGGTGCCCTAGACTTCGAGAATGACTTTGTCTTGGACTCTTTAACTCTCTCCTTCAACTTCTTGGTGACCAATTCTCCCTTTAGCTAATAAACATTCCATATGAAGAGTGTTTATGGTATGATCGAGGAACACCTCGAGGGAATATATATTGTCCTTCTTCAATCCTTCTTGAATTCTACAATGACATTTCCACAAGTCATTTACTAGAAAAAAGAATTTTAATGCCTTCAATTCAAGTCAATACTTTAAGACAACGTAATCAAAAAATGCACAAATGACATTTCATTAGTCCATCCTTGTGTCCAAATAAATTAAACATAGACTAGAATTGGGAACCAATGCGTAAATTTTGGTGATAGTATACGGCACGTGATGGAGACATGTAAATTGCTTCGGATCCACTAACGGTTCTATGCATGAATTCAAGTTTTTGATGTTGTTGTCATTTTCAAAGTCTTGGTCCACCATGTTGCGGAAATTTTTGTGTGGTGAACCTTTTGAAGTTAGGTCTTGGTTTGTCACATTCCATTCAATGCTTTGTGCAAGTAGTCCATCCACCATGGGAGATTTGTCTACATCATTGGTTCTTACATAAACATCTCTTGAAGACTTCCCTACATGGTTGTACAATTCTTCTATGAATGATGCAAGTATGAAGGTTAGTTCATAATTGGTTGACCAATAACAAGACATTAAAAATTCGAATATAGAGCTACCACATATGTAATGTCACCAAATGATGAATTTCAACGCAGGAACTACATCAACCTCAACACATCTTAACTCTACATGGATTTGGAAGTTCACTAGTTTTTTCTCCCTACATTGTAAGTAGGATTTCGTAGTCAACATCATTAACTAGAAATATTAAAAATGCATTCGATAGAGCAAGAAAAGGTCATGTACTTATATCCCTTCCTTTTCTTTCCATAGCATTGTCCAAAACAAATCATAACAGAAGTATTCATGTGTGTAACTCACCAATCATGCTCAGGATAGGTGACATGATTCCTTCCGAATTTGGATACTCCAAAAGCATGTTTGGTATCACATCCTTGTTAACGTCATTGTCTTGAACTTTGTTTGATTTCTTCTCTAGGTAGGAATTCTGTTTTGTTGTGCCACCGATGGTTCGTATAATTCGTCCACATTTTAGTGTGTCTTGTTCCCACTTACAATGAAGTTCTTCCATGTCAGGCAATGCATTCTGCAATTGCCCAAACACCACATCCACAACCGCTGTAGACAAAACTTTTCCTTTTTCTTTTTTCTTAAAAACAACACCATTGTCTATTTTAGCGTTTCTGCGTCGAGTGGGATGGGTACACATTTGTGCTATTGTTTCATCTTCCTCTCTCTCTCTGTGAAAAGTAGCTTCTATTGTTGCTCTTGTTTGCCTTTGGGTTCTTTGTTTAGGTTTCTTCTTCTCCAACTATACTAGTAGACACTCTTTATCAATTATAGGGATCACCATTCTTTCTTCGCTTGCCTAATACAATAGAGGAAATGCAACGAGTCATCAGACAACTTTTCAATATCGAAAATGAATGTCAATGAATTCTGTGAACAACTATTTGCAGTTCAAAGACATGACTGTTGTTAGTAACTCTTAGTGAGACCCCCATGTTGCTCTTACTATATTTTTTTCTGCTTATGTACACATCATGTCCACTTTGTAATAGATAAATGCACAAATCCATTTTTGAAACCATTGTAAGTTAGAAGTTGAGCTCTAATGGGCAAGTGTCTATGTGTTTAGCAGAGAATATGATTCCTTCAACTAGATGGCACTCTAAGAAATTGTGAAGTAAAACTTCTTAAAGATACTATAATTACAAGACAATAGATCAAACTCTTCAGAATGAAAATGAATAGAATGCTAGTGAAATGTGGAAGTCCTTCATTGTACCAATGTGTTTGAAAAGAAATGGGGGGATATTGTTTGTTTATGCATGCATCTCTTTTCTAACAATGTTCATCAGCTTCTTCCCAATTGATTGGAAAACCATATTCAAATTGAAGAGTTCTAACATCAACAATAATTAATATAAACAAGATTGGATGACATAAGTTGCACTTACAAAAGACTTGCATGTGCTCTAAGATTCAATTGATGGAAAAAGAAAATTACTTTGTGTATCCTTGGATTCCCTGCCTATAGGATTTATTTGACCTGTTGCGACCGCAACTGCTCATTGACTCCACTCATTGCAACTACTTTGAATACATTGAGCATAAATGAAC
This sequence comes from Straminergon stramineum, assembly GCA_963920665.1. NCBI lineage: Eukaryota > Viridiplantae > Streptophyta > Bryopsida > Hypnales > Calliergonaceae > Straminergon > Straminergon stramineum. The sequence goes on from OY987273.1 coordinate 17,305,068, forward strand.
CTTGGAAATCTTGTTCGCAATGAACTGACTTGAGGTTGGTCGATTTTTTGGTCATGTATTGAAGTTATTTTACTATTTATCTTCAATGTCATTAGTATGAAGTTAGAAGTAAATTGATCTTGTAGCTAGGACATTGAGGTATCTCCTCTTCATTCTCAACATATATAAACAAATTTAAACTGCTGCTACGCGTGTCAACAATGGACGTCCATGTAACATAAACCTTAGTTTCCTACTCCACACTACTAGAAAATGATGTCCAAATGAACAAAAAAACAATAGTTTTTTGTTAACGTGGGTACTCTATCGTCCATTTTCACAAATTTTTGTTGATTTTGCACATCTCAACAAAATGGTTACATTATTTTTGTTGATTTGAATAGTAAAATAACCAAATCAACAAAAATTTGTTGAATCTTACAAAATCTTTATGGAATCTTTTGGAATCTTTTTTGGAATCTTTTGGAATCTCCTAGAATCTTATAGAAAATAGGAATACAAAATTCTCTATCTATTCAAATTTAAGTAGAATATTGTTTGATTTTAATCCCTAAAGGACCAAATTGCGTTTTTTGGCAACTTAGTGGTTTCAAGCAACTTATTTTGAATGGAGTTTTTTTTCCTTTAAATTTTGTACACAACATGTGCCCAAGGAGGTAGCTTTAAGGTACAACAATTTCCATAACTTTTGACAACATGATAAAAAAGTTATTGCATGATATGCAATTTCCATTGATCATTGGGCAATTGAAAAAATTCTTAAAAAAATACTTTTTCCAAAAATACAAATTTGAAATAGATATTTTCGATTTATGTATAAATGGAAAGCTTTGAATCATTCAATTTTGATTAATGAGATGAAAGTTTTGAGGAGTTTTGGTTTGCAGGTAGTTATAGAATCTTCACTCTAAAATAAACTTTGAAGTCTTTTATTTAACCCAATTTTCAATTTTTTTGAAGAAAATAAAATCATAGGATGCAAATTGTTTATTACAACATTACGACATTGGGATTGGCATTTTTCAATTCCATAATTAAATTCTTAATTTTCTTTGTATTAAATTTTTCAATTTTATAGTAATGAAATTTGAACAATTCCAAATTCAAATTGAATTGTTGAATAGAATTATTCAAATTTGAAGTTTTTAACACTTATAATTTTTACATATGTTAAGACCCAACTCCAATTTTTTCTAAATATGAGAATTCAAAAGTAGGCTCAAATCTTCATATATATTTATTTTTTCAATGAATTCAATCATAGGGTCCAACTTGTATATAATTAGCTTTGTATAATATACCCTTCCAAAATTGTAAGATAAGAAAATTCATCATTTGTTACATTATAATGCATGCTTGGATTCCAAAAATAGTTTTAACTTGTGCCAAATAGTGTTTTTTTTGGACTAGTGTCCTCTGTGTTGGCTTCACGGCACAAGCCAAATTTTGGAGGGATAGATTCATAGTGGTCAGATTCTGACAGATCTGACGATTTATCACCAAAAAGAAAAACACTAGTGCCAAATGGTTAGATTTCATCATTGAAATCATTTATTAAAAATAAACAAAAATAAAAACTTTTTTGTTCTTTTAACTTACAAGAATTTCAAATAAGTTTTCATCATTTGGGCTACATTCTGAACGTCTGAATGTTGATATAAATCATGATGGTTGGAATTCTAGAATTTCTTATTAACTTAATCATGAACAATTCAATGATCATGAAAATCAGCAGACTTTGGTGCCTATTTTGACATAGTAAGATAACTTTTTCCAAAATACTTAAAATTTTGAAAAGTAGGAAAATGAAGTTAAGTTTCACCTCCAAAAATTCGTTTTCAATTCTGAGTCTTCAATCAAAAGTTATGGACGAAGTTCAAAGAGGGGTTGGAACGAATAATTTTTTGACATTTCAAACATCCTCTTTGAATTTTGTTCATAACTTTTGACTAAAGATTCCAAATTGAAAATGGATTTTTGCAGGTGGAAGTTAACTTTATTTTACAACTTTTCTTAGTTCAAAGATTTTTGAAAAAAGTTATTCTACTATACCAAAACAGTCACCGAAGTTGGCTGAAATTACAAACCAAAAAAAAGACAATTGAGAAATGAACTAAATAATTTTTTTCCCATTATGGTCACTTAACTTGTTGCTTGGTGCAATGGATGGACCCCTTGGACCTCAACCATGACGTCCAAGGTTCAAACCTTGTTGGTGTCAGCCTGCCTATGTGGCAAGCTTGCTGAGTTGGAGTTGCCCTGTTGGCGGGCAACTGAGTTGGCGCGGCTCGTTGGTAGGCAGTTGACATGGCGTCGCCGCGTTGCTAGGTTGCAGAGTTGGCGTGGCCCATTGGCAGCTAATTGATGTAGCGCCGCCTCGTTGGCGGGTAGTTGATGTGGCGCCGCCCTATTGACAGGCAGCCCAAATTTCTAATATGCTTGTGATTGCCACGTGTCAATTTCTCATTGGCCGGTCACTAAAGGTTTTTTATTATTATTTAGTTGTCCAAATCAAAAAAAAAATGAACAAGTTTTTGTTAAATAATGTCCAAATCAACACGTCCAAATCAACACTTTTTTTGTGAACTAGTCGCTATTAAATTAGATTCAAAAGTTGAGGTCTACTAAGAGGCTATTTCACAAAGTTTTTCAAGATGGAAAATTATATAGAATTATCGAACTAAAAATTACTTTGTGTGACATTCCATTTTTCCCATAGGTGCATTGCGCACATCTTGAATTCCCTCACACATCTCACACGTTAGAACCTTCTCTTCCTATCCTATTTAGTAGTTGCAAATAGCGTTCACTATGAAGATAACATTGGAAAATGAATACGCTCATAGATAGTGAAGTTGTCTTCTAGTAATGGATACTTTAGTTAATCCTTAGTCTTTGTAGCCCAAAAAACAAAAGTCTTGCCCTCGGGATTTGTGGCTATAGTGGCTACTACATGTTACCTATGAGTTGCACATATAAGAGCAGTAGCTTCTGCCAAGCTTTTCACACTTGAGGTGATGTCTTGCAATTGAAATGTGATTGTTCTTGCTCCTGTTGTGCAGATGCCCTTAGCTCTAAGGAATTTTGTACAATACAAATTTTCTTATGTATGTAGAGGTTGCATTGCAATACTTTCATTCCCCTTCACTTTTGAACAGCGTGAACTCATTGTCATTCACGTATTCCATTTTGGGACATCATTGAAGTTCTTGGAATTGTAGGACTGGTTTACTAACTTGACGGAAAAGCTGCCTTCTTTCAATATGCTAATTTAAAATGAAGGTATTATTTGGAAGCGAACTTGTTACCCAATCATTGAATTCATTGCTAGTTTTGAAACGCATAGGCATACTTATAGTAAATGTTTAAGCATGTGAATAAAAATAGCAATCGCATTGGGGCAATTTGCATGGCATGCCAATTCCTTGTTGTCTATTTAACCTAGAAGGTCATCTTTCTATTATACCAGTATTTTTTGTGTAACGGAATCTACACTTGTAAGCCATTAGTACACTCATAGGATTCAGATAGTGATCGTTTTAGAATGATGCATGTTAAGTATCCATAAAAAATAGGACTATGAATTGAATACAAAGTTGTGGCTAGTGTTTTCTTTTATATAACATATCTTTCCCTTCTTTAGCATGTCTTCAACTTTATAGTGATTTAAGTGTATGTTCATGTACTATGATTTCTTAGAGGAAGGTCGTTAGTGTATAGTTTTGCTTCTAATTCATTCTTGTGCAATCTACGCATATAAATCCACTCAATTCACTGCACTAAATAAGAATAAGCTTAATTGAAATTTATGCAAAGAAAATTTTTGTGTGGGTTCCATTTGTATTTGTCACAATAATGTACATCTACAGATGTTAATCCTTGTTGGTATCAAGTGATCAACATAGATAGGACTCATTCAAGTTTCCTTTTATCAATTCCACTTTGTAATTGTCACTCATGCAAGTGCCTACAAAAAATGAATAGTGTGTCTAAAAGTTGTAGAATGAGCGGAATGTAGAAAACGTAATTTGTATTGTGAGTGATTTTAGGAGCCCATCTTTTCACATTCTAGTAGAAGAAACAATATTGACGTAGTGGTTACTAATGGAAGATAGGATTATACAGAAGCGGAATTCAATTGCACAATAATCTGTCTGAGATTCAAGCCCACCACATTGAGAAAATAGCTGTATATGTCATCCTCGTTTACTCCATTCTTAAAATTGGTACGTGTTGAATGATGAATATGTACTTGAATCATGTTCCAATTGGCCAGAGAGTCTCCTTAGGGTGTTTTTAGTCTAAGTTCAATTTGCACCTTTTAAGCAATGGGCACTTTGTTTTTAAATATCCAAATTGAACTCAAATCATGTAATCCTAAACTTTTTAACTATGGTTAATTAAATCAACTACCTAATGAAAAGATGAATTCAAACTAAAATTAATCTAACCGAACTTGTAGAATGTAATTTTTCCACTTCTCATCTAACTCCTTCCTCTTTGCAATGTTCAAGGCATTTGCCATGCATTGTTGATGCAACGGCCCAGATCTTGTGGAATTCTATACAACAAGACTATTTGATCTAGGCAGAGGCTCCGTTTCATCAGTCACATTTTCACCTCTCTTGTGGCTGCACCCATTGCTTCATTCTAAGCAAATTAACTTGAACTCGCCATTGAATCAAGTCTAATTGTACCACTTGGAACTCACTCCACAAACCGCATGTCTTCCGGACTCATTCGTGGCGGAACAAAGTTTGCACAATTAACAAATCTATGACGTAGTACTTGCGGAAGGCTGGGACACATTGCCTTCTTTGACTTGGCTCTATACCCATAGTGGGCAAAAGCCCGCTCACGTTTGTAACTCAATGTCCCATTGCAAAAAATGTAGCTCACTTTGGTCCTGTCCTCCAAAAAATTGTACCATGGTTCCCACTCTTTTGTTTGCTTCCGAGTACTTCCCATTCCATGTTCGATGTTTTAGGATAATGCCCTCTTTCTATGGAGTAGAAATAAAATTTGGATATCTTATAGGATTGAGTGCAAGTAACTGTAGTTAGCATTGGAATACTACTTGAACTGATTTTGACATCACCTCAGGAGCAAACTAGGGTCCTTTTCCAACCAACTAAACTCACACAAAGAGCTCAAAATGAATAGAAGTCCAAGGAACAGAGGCCTAGGTAGAAAACGTAGGGAATGATGCACCTCACTATGGCTTATATACTTTGTCATGGGAGGGGTAGGAACTAGAGACGCTTACGCGGGGAAGTCTCACTTGGGCGTGGACGCAAGAAGAATAGGTGGGGACACCAAGACATCAAGCACGGACGGTACAGAAGGTCAGGGCATGGACGGAAGGGGGTGGGGTGCGACTCAAATAGTCGGAGGGGATATCATTGACACCATGCAATCTGTCCTCACCCTTGCCATGGCCTAGCATCCGTGCTTGGACAGCCAGGCAAGGACATCATCGATAGGACTTAGTATTTGCGCCCCTAATGTCTATGCACTTGACTATGCGCCTACGCACCCCGACAGAATAAGTACCTGCCTGACAAACGCTGCCACCCATTTGCCCCTAAATCTTAGAGTTCACTTTTGACCTCCTTGTTGGGTCATCTTTTGTGTGAATCACACATTCATGCCACACATTTTTCTTGCTCAAACTTGTTCTCTAGAAGTGATTAAGTAATACAATTATCCATACATAATGTGGAGTTCTATATGACAAAGTCCTAAAAATTGTTGTGCAATATGTCCCAATCTACCAATGCAAACAATAGTGCTCCTAGAGTAATGAGGCCTCGTGATAAGGGGACGTCTTGCAATTACAAGATATCCAAGAAGCGCTTGCATATTTTACTTGACCCTTCCAACCATGCTTTTTCCAAGTTGGGAAAATGACCCACAAACTTGGACCCAAAAAGCATGTGAAAAGTATATTGACTGGTGCCACATAGATAAAGTCTTTGCACATAGTGAGCATAAAAAGCATTGCAAGTACTAAGTAGCAAACCTCCACCATTGTCGGGACTTTGACTTCCTTGAAAGATGCATCCAAGTATATCAATACGTATATGGCACCGCTTTTGTGGCAAGAAATGAATGTAAGCTTGTAATCTTATGTATGGTGTATGTGGAGGAAAAGGTGAACCGCAAAGTCGATTGGCATACTATGAAGACATTTAGAAGCTCAATTATAAGAGCTTTGGAGAGCATTGACACCCCTAGAGAACGAAAATTCCAAGGGCAAGGGGAGCTCTCAAAGGCAAAACACAATGATGAATCCATTCTCGACGCATGGGTGGATTGGTCTACAAACTCTAATGTTGACCTCAAATCCGGATGTTTGATAGAAGAGAGGGATGAAAAGATGAACACTCTTAGGAGTATTGAAGTCTAATGGTTTCTAGAAGAGGTACTAGAAGTAGAAGACATTGAATGTGTTGACCTTGGAATGGGAGAAATAGGAACTAACAACATGGTATCAAGGCCATCGTTTAATCTGTCAATATCTATTGTCCAACGCCTAGCTAAACTAGACAAGTGGGACCAAGAACTACTTAGGCTTTCCCCCCAAAATACAACATGCCTCCCTACACTCGGTGGAGAATTATTACATTTAGTGGCAAGGAAATGGAGAAGCCTATTGAAGGCAATGAGACATTATTGAAAAAGATTAAAGCCTTAGAGATTGAACTTGAACAACAAAAATAACATCATTGTGCTCAAATAGAAACCTTAATGAGAGATTTCAGTATTAGAGAGAAAGCATATCAAAAAAGGATTGAGAACCTTCAGTGTGTGCGAAAGACCATCCTGAATAAGCATGAAATTTGTGCAACGATCACCCAATCATGATAATTATTGCATTTCTAAGATACACATAGGAACATAGGAACATTGTATATTTGTATATAGGATTTAAGAAAAAAATTTGGAGCATTTAGTCATTTACGACCAACTACTTGTACATGTTTTGACATGCAAACATTCCCTCTAGTTGAGAAGTAATATTAAGCTTAAATTCCACCCTCCTTTACTTTGTTCTACATCATACTTGTATACAAATCACTAAAGCATATATTCCTTAATGTACATGTGTAATGTGTTGGCCTATCCATGAACATTTTTCCATTCATTAGGAATACACATTGAAAAAAGGATTCCATAGATGCCTTAGCTACCCCAAATGAAAGTGTTCTTGCAAACCAAATTATTCATTTTTAGCATTTTATGTGGGTGCCTAAAACTAATAATTTCAAGGATTTACAAGGAAAGGCTCACTGTTTGGGATGCTTCGGCGTTGAGACTAGGGCATGGACAAGGGGCCCAAAATATTACATCGGGTTAGGGATGTTGGGCAAATAGAACCAAGGGCGTGGCCTTTCTAGTTCCTTCTTGACTAGGCACGGACATATCAGTCGGGCATGGACATAGGGGTGCGGACGCTGAGAAGAAAAAATCAGGACTTGGGGCCTTTCTAGTTCCCTCTTGCCAGGGCGTGAACGCTGGCGTAGCGGAAAACTCCAAGGGCTTTTCAAATGGTCTTTGGGCCATGGGATCCTAAACCTCTCCAAGGATAGAAGGGAGCACTTCAATGCTGCAAGCCCCTTCTTGTATTGTAGACAAGATCTACAAGTATATAATGATCAAATGGCCTCATTAAATACCTCACTTTACAAAGTACAACTTGCACAAGCGGTGAGGCCTCATGGGAAAAATGGATTCCCTCTCTTGTGGCCTATCTTCGCATGTGTTACTTCTTCACAAGCCCTCGGCATCTTGAATTTTTAATGGAAAAATGAAAAAATGGTAGGAAAATTTCAATTTAATAATTTGAAAAAAAGAATCTTTATTCAATTGTTTAAGGTGTGAAGAAGGGATTATTGGGGATGATCCAATGAAGGTAGCACTTTCCTATTTTTTTGACACTGGAAATTGGATGTGTACTTGTGTTAGTTGTGTAGGTCTATTTCTCATAGGGAAATTTTAATTTAATTAATGAAGGTGTGATGAAGGGATTTAGAAGAGGGCACTTCCTTTCCGATTTGTTTTTAAGGAATTTGGATGTAGAGTTTATGTTCTCTTAGGGACTTTTCATTTAGTTGTTGAATGTGTGAAGAAGGGGTAAAGTGGGGGCATTCAAGACCAATTCCTCCCCATTTTTTCCAATTTGCATGTAGATTTATATTCTTTTAGGGAATTTTTTATTTAGTCATTGAATGTGTAAAGATGGGGTTCATACTTGAAGGACCAAGCGGACATATTGTTTCTTCTTCAAATTTTTTATAGCAAATTCTTGATACGGTGAAAAAAATCTCAATATTTTAGAAACTAGGATCTTAGGCTCTTAGAGTAACAAGTTTACATACTTGTTGCATTTTTTATTTTCAAAATTTGAATGTGAGAAGTAAGAACAAAATAAATTTAGGAAATGTAGTCCAATAGAAAAAGGGAGCAAATATAATTTTTTTCTAATGAAAGGAGTAGACAGTAGAGATGCCAAAAAACAATTTTCTGAACATTTATAGTCTTTATTGTATACAAATAAACAAGAATTGGAGAAAATTTTGAATTTTTTTTAACAATTTTAAAAATAAAATCTTCAACCTATTGTAATAAAGAATACAAAATAATTAGAATGAATCCAAATCCCCTGAAGTCGATGCTAGAAATATGATAATAATATCAATACATTCAATAGTTAAATTTATAAAGTTGACTCATGTGAATTTTTTAGTTTTTTTTTGGATCCAATTTGGTGAGTTTCCACTTTTTACTTCTTCTACTTCAATTTTGAAAATGTATATAAGACTACAAAAGTACAAATTTGAGAGATTTTTGTATTTTTCAAATTTTGAAAAAAATAAATTCCTAGATTCACTTTAGATTGCAAGACAAATTTTTTGGGGTGTAGAAAAGAATTATTTGTCTTTCCTAAATTTTTCTTCCAAAATCTATTTCTTTAGACTATGAAATGAATCATCCAAAGTTGTTATAAATTTATAATGTAAAAATGAAAGTGTCAACAATTTCCACCATTAATTCCTTCTATAGTAGACAAAGTGGTCTTTGTTTTTGTAAGGTTGAAATAAAACATTTCAAGCACATTTTGGACTTTGGGTTGCCAAAAAGATCAAAGGGGTATAATTCTTTGGAAATCTTCATTGTCACAAAGTTGTTGGGCAATGGGAATTGAGGGGTTAAAAGGGGGGGAGGGGGGGGCATTTTCCTCCCTATTTTTTTCATTTGGATGTTCAATTTGTATTTCCCTAGGGAAATTTTCATATAGTTGTTGAATTTTTGAAGAAGGGATCAATAGAAATACTTTGATAGCCTCATTTCATTTCATTTTTTTTTATTGATTGCTAATGTCGCGAGCCGTAATCTTAGAAGTCACCATGTTAGTATTTATAAGGGTATAACTATATAGAATTTTTCAAAATTCTTAATAGGCAAAAAGGATTAGAACCCTCTTAGCCTAAACATCTCCCTAACACTGAACGGATGCTCCAGGTAATCCGTAACGGAATCTAGGACGGATCCGGATTCCGGAAACCCGGATAGCGACAGCCTACTGTCTAGACTTCCAGTCTAGACATAGGGACCCGTTACGGGTGAACGGTCCACTTTACGAATGGTCGGTATTTTGACAGGTACTTAACCCCGCCACTGCCATTTGATCTTCCTCTTTTCCCACAACTGTTTTGTGCGCGCATAGCTGAGTGAAAGAGTGGTGAGTTAGTGCTTGGGTGAGAGGTGATAGTGCGTTCAGATTTTAGAGTGGTTTCAGATGGCAGAGGAAGATATCCGGAAGACGTTGGTCACCGGCCAGATGGTTTGTCCAACCATTCTGGAAAGGCTGAAAGATAGATCCCAGCTAGAGGATGACCTCAGTGAGATAGGGTGTGTCGGGTTGTTCATGCGGCCATGGACCGTAAAGAACGACCAAATGATCCAGGAGTTGATAGTAGGAGCGTCAAACCAGTATGAGTTGGCGGTGAGAGGAAGGCCTCAAACCTGGACTGATGAAGTTTGGGCTAGGGTTTACGGATTTCCAAAGAAGGGATCCGGTTTAGCGTCCCGCATCGACAAATTTACGGTCGGGAAGTTCAAGAACGCTGCCCATTCTAAGGAAGGGTATGCGATTAGTGACTGCCTAGATCCACGACAGAGGCATATCCTAGAGTTCCTGATCCCTATCTTGTATCCGGAAAAGCCTACCCAGATTACGGTTACGGTAGCAAACACCATATTTGGTGCATTTGAGGGTAGACCAATCAGTTGGGGCAAGGTGATTGGATCCGTAGTCGCCAAGCTTGCCGCCAACGTAGGAAAGGGAAAGACCAGCCCCATAGGGTCGTATCTTTTCCATCTCTACCACCACGCAGAGCTTCTTAGTGATGCGGAAATGGTGGAGTACAACACCGGAGCAACCATCCTCCAATACGGCCTGACGGAAGAAGTGACGGCGGAGCAGCTGCCGGTGGAAGAGGAGGATGATCCGGAAGAGGACGAGCAACCCTTGGAGCGGAGGCACCGGAAGTCGACGGATCTGACATCGCGGGGAAAGCTTCCGGCTCAACAAAGGATCTCCGGAGAGGAGGAAGGAAGCATATCCGGGTTCTTCAAAACCGGATTCAACTGGGTACCCCAAGCACAAGAGTACCACGAGAGCCTCAGGGATCTCCTCAGGAGGATAGGCCGAGAGTTGAAGACGGAACCGGAAGACATCCTCGACGCATTGAAGAAACTTCCAAATCCGGAAGTCCTCGAGCGGAAGGACAAGCAGATTGTAGTCCTAGAGAAGGAGAAAGAAGATCTTTAAGCAAGACTTAGTTGGGCGCAAGGGGAGATGGCTGCAACGAAGCAAAGGGAGAAGGAAGCCCTCCAACTGCTAAAGAACTTATCCGGCTTAGTAGACAAGCCGGCCGATATGGTGATGAAGGCGGCTCTAACCCATAGCCGGTTGACTGAGGAAGGGCACCTCACCGGGTCCAAAGTCATCCGGATACTCGTGGACTTCTCCTCACGGATGGAGCTCACACTGAAGGGGAGAGGCAGCTGCTTGGGCGGATCGACCCTGACCAGGTAATGGACTTCTCCAACTTTCCGGAGATACATTTCGACATGGAGACACCCGTCAAGCTCACTGCCTCAATGCCGCTACCTTCAAAACCGGAAGCCGCGCGGGAGACTCTTCGGTACTCGACGTAACCCTTCTCCAAGCAGTTGGAGAAGACAATCCGGGGGAGCGTGAAGTCAACACCTGAGCCAAGCACGCAGCCGGATACTAGACGGGAGTTGGCACCTCCAGAGATTACGGTTTCTCCACCCGTCCCAGTGTTCAACCTTCCGAAAAAGGAGTCGCTACCGACACCGCACACCCAAGCCCGTGGTCAACTCATAGAGCGGATTGGAGGATTGTTGAATCCGGCCCGGTCTCATCCAGAGGAATTCGAGCATATGGTGGAGGAGCAGAAACCAAGGAAGGAGATCGAGCCCATCGTGTTGGATGAGACATCTCCAGGCGAGGAAAACGAGAGGGAGATAACTCAGATTGAGAAATCTGAGGAGGAAGAGTACCGAACCGGATCGGAGGATGACGACGAGGAAGAAGCGGAATACTCTCCTCCGGAAATCCAGAAGATATAGACCCGGGCGGCGTTATGGATGACCCCCATCAAGGCAACCCCGAAGGCAACCCCAAGGGCATCTCTACGAACACCAGCGAGTCAAGGCGGGAGCAGCCAGAAGAAAGCGCGGAAGGCGAAGTAGTTAGTTTCTAGGCAGTTAGTATTTTGAACTTTAATTCGGATCCGGATTTCCAAGGGTGGGACTGGGTTCTGGATTTGTAGGATCTCACCTTTCCCGGATTTCTCGGGAAGGCTGTGAGTGGTCACTTGGATTTCCGGGTGGATTTCTGGCCTTTTTGGCTTTGGTTGTTTTGTGCTTTTAAGTGTGGGGCAGGTTTGATGCCTTTCATTCCATCCTAGCGTTATAGTTTGTATTTTGTCATCCTTATTTTAATCTGAGCCACCAAGTGGACCCTCAGGGATTGATCTGTTGTATATCCAGCTTCCTTGTGTTTCCTTGTGAGTGTGTGAAGTGTAATAGAGGAGGAAGAAAGGAGGAATCTGGATCTGAGGGGACTTGGGTCTGAGTGTTAAGGAACGTCTATTACATAGTCTAGACTAGTGAATTTGGTCTTGAGCACGTGTCTTTAAACTCCTGGAACGGGAATCCGATTAGGAGTGGTGTGGGTGCAGATCCGGAATACCAAGGAGGGTTTCGTGTGGAGATAAGCAACCGCCAGTGGAAGAAACCCCATATCACTTACCGGAAGGTCAGCCAAATCCTAGGAGCAGTTTAGCGAACGACTTACAATCCTTACCTTAGTTCCAGTTTCTGTTGGTCTATCATTGTAGTGGAGAAGGCTTATTACGGATCTGTGTGACCTGCTTTCCGGATTGGCCATCCGGAAGGTTGTGAGAGTGTTTCCGGTCAATCCAGTGCAGCAGTTGGTCTAAGCGTGTGTTTTGTGGTTTGAGAGAGAAGAGAGAGTGAGAAATACGAGTGGTGAGTCCCTACCCCTCTATACAATCAAAGGTGGACCCTCTGACGGTAAAACAGAGGTACCAAAAACCAGTGTTTGTGAGTGAAGTGACGAATCTGGAATCCAGAAACAGAGTGAATCCGGATTGGATTCCGGAAAGTGAAAGCTTAAGTTGGTAGAACGGATAACCTAGGCTTGCAATAACATACTAGAATCCCTTGGGACGATATTTCGAGTTAGTTTACACGTTTGGGTGTTGTAAATGGTATTTACCACACGCTACGCGTACGACAGCTAATATTAATTCTAAAATCTTCAAGGGAATTGTGAAATCCTTCTTGAATATTTTGTGCACAAACAAAAACTGTTTATTGATCATTTGAAAATCATATGCAATTTCTAGTTTAATGTAATGAAAATGTAGGATTCGTATTTTGATAACATGGAGTTGCCTACATTGTGCTTGTACATGATGTTTTATGAGTTAGCAATGGACCCAATCTTATTTAGGTGAGTTAATACAAAGTAGAGATTAGGAAAGAAGAAAGAAATGTAAGAGGGTCATCATTTCTTTAAGTACCTATGAAACGAGTGAATCCAAAAATCACATGTGTACATATTTAGATAGAAACTAAAAAAAGTGAATATATATTTCATATGTGTTATACAATATAAAATTGGAAAAGTGCATGACGTGGTCATTGTGTGAATATTCTATTGGACGCTATATAATTGTAGGTAGTTAATAATAGTGAAGCAAAAATTTTAGGTGCCTTTATAATGCTAAATTCTATTACATTGTACTTGCTACTAACCACAACACATGGAAGTACACCTAGTCAACATTCATAGGGTGGTGTGTTGTGCCACTTGGGCCAGCCTCGTTGTCATGAGTCCCCACTTCCACAACTAGGTCTTTGTCTAATCCTAAACAAAGTCTTCAAGCAGTAGATCGGGTTCTTCTTGCTGGCCCATCTTCCTCCAATATGGCCTATAGGATTTGTGATTGTTGTAGTTCTTGAAGAGCTTGATGTGTTGATGGAGTTTGTTGCTCGAGCAAAAAGTCCATCCCATCATTCTTAAAAATTTCTCTCTACTTTGATTCTGATATTTGCAATTGTACTCAAGGGTTAGGCATCTCTAATTCGTCATCCTCAATGATACAAACTCTATTATCATTGGTGATTTGGACTCCATCAACGCCCCAAAACAATTGTTTGGGATGGGGTAAGAATTTGAATTTTTGATGGGCCTTGTTACAATGCCCATTAAAGCATTGGAAGAAAAAAAATTCTTTTTCCTTAATTGAACTTGTCCTTCATTGGGATCAATTTATGGCACACCCTTTCCAATTCATTAGGATTGTTCTCCCAACCCCATTCAATGGAGAGCACTAGCTTTTGCAAAGAGTGGATGTTGTACCACGAGCTCCACACCAAGTTTGTTCCCCATTTATCAGGATGCTCAGGGGCATTCATAATGTTGAATTCCCAATCAAGTGGCATATATGGAACTAAGCCAAACAATTCGTACAAGTGTTCGTGGAAAGGAGCCTTGCATAGTGAGCACCGCCGTTGAATGATCATCAAGCTAATCAAGGAAAATGGATGGTAGAGATGTTCGCATGTGCCTAGATGTATTCCACCTTCAAGACCAAATGGATTTAAACATATAGGGCACTTAGTACCGTTTGACACAAAGCTAGGAGGATTTGGCTACAACAACATTGGATTGCCTTTTTTTATCCAAGGTAGTTGAAATTTGATATTCAAAATCAAAATTGTGTTGGGACCAATCAATGACGGTGTGTCCACCACGAGTGGTTTTTGTTGCCATTGTTTTCATGTTGAAGAGGTCATCCACGTGGGCCCATGATGTTAAACCAAATACCCTTTCTTGATTGTTCTCCACATTGTTGGAAATCTTTTGGAATTCCTTAGTCATTTGCTGGGTCCTATCCACGGTGAAGATGCATACCAATTTCCACTAGTAATATTGCTCTAGTAAAGCGTCCAAATGACCTTTGAGGATGACATTCTTTGCATGCAAGTCTATCAATTCTTTGCTATTGTGGTTGACGATGCCTCCAAGTTCTTCCACCAATGGTACATCCATAGCGATAGGCAATTCACTAAATGATAGAGAATCATACGGTGTCAAGATGGATGCACTGGCTTGTATTTCTTCTGAAGGAATTTGGGAAATTGGTACAAGGCCTTGGACTTTCCCTCGTGAATGACGACCCTCATTTGTCATCGTAGCAGCTTCTAGCGCACATCAAAGGTCATCTATGTCACGTTGTTGTTGCACAATGAGATTGTTCTTTTCTTTTAGTTCTTCATTCAACTTGTGTATATCTTCATAAAGAGCACGCATGTCAACACGATTCTCTTCCAATTTAGTCCTCAAATTGGTGATTGTGTCCACAGTAGTAGCATCAACAATTTCCATCATTGGCTCATCTTCTTCGGCCACTAACACGTCAACAAGAACTTCATCTATGGTTCACTTGCATGTTGGGCCCTCCTTTTCTTTGCACATAGTTGTGCTCTATGGCTTAATGGACATGCTGGAGTATGAGACCATCTGAGTCGGTATTTGTATTAGAGTTTGCAGTGACATATGTATCTAGTGGTTCAACCATTGTCTTGATTTTGCTCAATCCGCCTTGTGGATACCTCCACACACTTGTTGGAATGAATCCGTTGTCCGGGGTAGGAATTTTCAAATTGTTGCCTAGAGCCTTCAAGGTTGACCAATCTACTCTCTTACCTAGCTTCACTTCAGCATGAACACCTCTTGCAGTGAAGAGATTTACTTCATTCCGTTTGACAGTGGGGTGGTCATACAAGACCTGGTACACCTCAACGCATTGATTTCTAAAAGCATCGTCAATGCAGTGCTTCAAGTTTGCCTTGTGGAAGTGTCGGTGCTAGTTGTGTCATGCTTCCGAGAAGGCCTTGTCGATGTGGCACCACTCAATGTATTGAGTGCAGTCCTCAAAAGTCCATGGCTCAAGTATGTCCTCCCATCCCTTGAAGGCAAGTTTTGTCGGATTGCAGAGAACATGAAGCTGTTTTCGATGTTTTTGCCCTTGTCGTTGTCGTGTCTTATCTCATTCATCTTTTGTCATTGTCGCTGTTGTTGCCATCGTGTAAAGAAAGTGGAAAAAACCAATAGGTGCACTAGAAGAAAACAATGTTGAGTTCAACATAACTCAGCTGACGCGAAAATTTGAAAATTGCTAGAAAATGTAGTTTTTGTGTTGGCTACAACACAGTTTTCAGAAAATTGCGTTGCAGCCAACGCAAAAACTACATTTTCTAGCAATTTTCAAATTTTCGCGTCAGCTGAGTTATGTTGAACTCAACACTGTTTTCTTCTAGTGGTGGGAAGTGAAAGTAGACCCTACACAACACCCACACCCAACTCAATGAAGAAGTGGATGGACTAAGAGTATGTGAGGTGGTATACAATGGGGTGGGGACGGCTTTATATAGTTGGTTGGCAGGTGGCAAAGGCATAGGGCATGGATGTCATCGATACTAGGCGTGGACGTATAATTAGGGTGCGAATGTTTGGACGGAGAGGCGTGGATGTCATGTCAGGGTGTGGACGACAGGGCGGTGATGTAGGTGGGGCTAGAGGTGCGCAAGTGGCCCTGAGGTGCACAGTCGGACGAGCGTGGACGTCATTGACCTAGGCGTGGATGTTCTTGTCGAACGAGAACAAGCGGGACAGTAGAAGGAACATGCGGGGACGGAGGCGGGGTAGGGACTATATAAACCGTCATTTCTCCCTTTTTCACTTGCCAAGTCCACACCCTATGCCTCACACACTATCTCACTTAGCGGCCTAGGTGGCTTGAGTTTGGTGGGTGGTAGGGCTTGGCCCTTACAACATACCTGGAGGTTTTGATTTTTTTCCCCTAAAGACTGTAAAGAGCATTGCAAGGATTGTAAAGCAAGAATGTTGAAGGAATTCATTCCCATCATGGCAAGAGAAGGGAGTGGGTTGTCAGAGAAATGGACAATGTATGTGGATTTGGATGACCTTGGTGAAGAAGTACTTCCATTGACTGACGTGTCAATGGCCCTAGGTTCATTGAACCCTTCATCATCATCACAAAAGAGGCGCAAGAAGCCCTTAAATCCGCATGTGCCCTCGCATGAGTATGTGATTGAAAGTAGGGCAATAGCTTCTATATTCTACAGTCAATGAAGTTTTCAATGTTGGCGAGGGAATATTAACAACGGAGAAGAAGGTTACTATAAACTGACACAAGACTTGTGAAGGGAGCTGGAGTCAAAGTTTGAAGCATTTGAGAGATTCAACAATTACTCAAATTATTGGTTGCACACGGACTTGTTGGATAAACAAGTGGTTTCATTGACCACCAATATCATGGCAAATTGGTGTTACCATGCAAATAAAAAAGAGGATGGTTGCGATTGGGACATGCAAGATAGAGAGTTAGCTTCCAAACTCAAGAAGATCCAAGATTGGGCTCAAAGATTTTCTTCTTCGCGTAAAAAGAAACAAGCACCGTAGAAACAAACAATCGAAAACATTTGAGATTGAAGATCACTACGTGAGTGGAACATTTAAGTGGCTTGAAAGTTCTATAAAAGTGGTGCCAATACCTGACCAAAAAGTTGTTGGTGCACATGGGAGTGTCAGGAAGGTGATGATTACAAAACTTAAAAGCATTCCTAATTGGATTTTTTTGCGAGGAAGACTTTGAATACCAAAGATGAAAAGGAGAAGCGTTGAGAAATCATAAATGAAGCAAGGGGGTGTCCGGTGAAGCATCCAAGCATCATTAGACTTTTGTACTTGCATCCAAAAATGATGGAAGGCTATATGCTTTGGTGGAATGGGGGATCTTTAATTTCTTTCTTGGCAAAATACAACTCAAAAGTGAAGGTATCAATGAATGTGGATGAAATTATGCAACAACGAGATTCAAGGTTGACAACGGAGGAACTAGGGTGGATCACTACTTATCGTAGAAATCGAGTGAGCTTAGCACTATCCTTGCTTGTTATTGTGGGAAAATGCCATGATGTGAAATATATACACAATGACATATCTACATCCAATGTTCTACTCCATTTTGACACTTGGAAAAGTAATATGGTATACATAGGGCTTTGTGATTGGAGACTTTCTAGCCAAGTTGTAGAAAACGAGCCATCGAGGTATGGCTACCAAACCATGGAGGAGATTCAAAAGGTGAAAGATGTTCGAAGGTTTGTCGCCCCGGAATTGTTCTTTCTATACGAAGAAGAAGGCTCAACGAACTTGCTTAAGGTCATGTAGCAAAAACACCTATACTCTATGGTTGCAAATGCATATGTGACAGGATGGATAGCGGCTTAGATTTGGAAGGAAGAATTGGATCCAAACTATTTCACCTAGAAAAATCCAAAGCAATACCAGAACCTAAGGTTGAAATTGGCAAGCCTCCAAAAACAAGATGTGGAAAAAAAGGTGTCTATGCCAAATGTTCTAGATACATTGAAGAAGGCACCGCACTACTAGAGTATGCCTAAGTGTTATTATCATAGATAGTATTTTTTTGTCTTTACTTTTTGAAGTTTATCATGTGGTGGTTACCTTGAAGGCAAGTAGGAAATTTTGCTCTCATCCTAAAAGAGGATCATGTGTACTTGGCATTCGCCAAACACCAAATTGTATATAAAACTAAAGACTTATTCTAATCCCTATAATATGCAAGTTTTTCTATTCTTATAGCAATTATATCACTTACAAGAAATTATGAATGTGTATGAAGCAACCAGTTTAAGTGAAAATTGGAAAAGTGCATGGATATAATGAGAAGTCGTTTGGCACCCTTAAAAACGCATGGACGTAGCAATTTAGTGCTTCAAAGTAATTAAAATCAAAGTGTCATTTTATCCTTGCAATCTTCCGTCCATGCCCTATCTTCTATCCGTGCCCTTGCTATCTTCTGTCCATACCCTATCTTTCATCCGCATCCTTGCAATCTTCCATCCACATCCTATTTAATGTCTGCGCCCCTGCCAATCTACGTCCACGCCCCAACTGACTCCCATCCACAGCCAATGTCTATGCTGGGAGTTGGGTGGCGGTGAGGTAAATTCACATCAACTTTTTTACCTTAGCAAGAAGGTAACTATGTGTTGACCACATCAAACAAGTGGGAGCCTCTACTGGATGAGCAAGCGGTTTGTCCGTCCAGTGTGACAACCTTGGTATCATCGACTCAAGGATCCTCTAGCTCAACCATGAAGTTCTGGGCATCCCACAAGACCATTATGGCAAGTGCCAATATGAATGGTTGATGTAGTAGGGAAGTATTGAAGACACAAGAGGGTTGTAGGATTGGCTTGGTTGGGCACTCAATCTCTCCATTAAAAACCTCATTTGACCTTCCAATGCGTCGAGTTTTTTATGTGCATTCTCTTGCACCTTGCAAATCTTAGTGTTCGCCGCCTCATTCTTTGCAAGTGCCTCAACCAACAACTTATCCTTCTCATCACACTCTGTTGTCTGAGCTATCCTTCTTTTCCTTGCCTCTTCTTGGTGCATTCACCAGTCACCCTCTACCTTCACCTTGCCCAAGGGCAATATGATAGGTTTCTCCTCGCTAGATTGTCTTTTGGACTCCTCTGCATCATCATTATTAGAGGAATGAGGTCAATCAATATCCTTATGATCATTGAGGACAATTAATGGTCTACTAACTACAAGTTTCCTTTTTAGCGGAGGAGGTGGCATCATTTCAAGGACACTAATATTGTCCCCCTCTTCGGTGTTCAAAAGAGCCGTATCTTGAGAAGCCTCGGTTGTAGACATCATAGATTGTTGTTGTGATAGTGCACATTGTTGTTCATCCCACCTATGATTGAATTCAACATCCTCATCCACATTTCTAGATTTTAAGTCAGATGCCACAATAGGAGTTGCCATCCATGTGTGCATTTGGAACGTGTTTGTCATGTATTCATCCAATCCCGCCACGCCAAGATCAGTACTCATATGAGGACCAACTTGTTCCCACTCCCTCTCCAAGGGGCCCATCGTATCTGCTAGTGAGTTCAATGTCATGGGTGGGGAAGGCAAGGACGTCGAATGCACAACTACAGATCCCCAAGGAGATGGTTTGACATACAAAATCGAATACAGAGAGTTTGAAAACAAGATGTCATTCTTGTCCATCCTACCCATAAGGGAAGCGATTCGCATATATCCCACCGTATCTTCTCGATCGCAAAACCCATAGTAGAATGCTCCAAACATCTATATCAAAAAAGCAATTCAAATCAACAAATACTTATTGAGTCGAAACTGATGAAAGACACAATCCACTTCATTTATCTTCAAGTTGACGATAATTCATAGTTTTCTAAATTCAAGAATAGTATACAAACATGTTATCATGACAGTACTTTGGTTATCATCGACTCCAAGATACGAAGCATAGTATAAATACCTTGTTGGCCAACATGCATTTCAGGCCCATGTAAATGCTGAGGATGTTCTCATTAGGATTTGCAAAATTTTTAGAGAATATCCAAGTAGAACTCCATTCAAAGTTTTCTATTGTGAATCCTCCACTTGGCCTTTGTGTTTCTTGTTGGATTAGAGTAATAGAGACAATTGCTTGGGATTGTGTATTCAATCTTAACGTTACCATGAATGGAGGTAGCAAAATCGTTTGTTTTTTTGAATAGAAAGAAGAGTGGGACGTTAGTAGTTACTGATTGATTTGTAATGTGGTTAAGCCACTCTCCTCTAGAGGGAATGTATACTAATTGCATGTAGTCATAGTTACTTAATTGTGTAGGTACAAAACCCATTGCAACCTTGATGTTGTCTTTGCTCCCTACAAGAAAGAGCCAAATATTTGCCACAATCATCCTTGGCTCCAACTTATGAGCGAGGATGTTTAGAAATGGATCCACAGTAGTCTCAACATCAATTGATCTTGCTCTCAGCACCTCTCTAATATCTATGAAGGCCAAATTGACCTCTTGGCTTTGATATTGGTAAAATCGACTAGAAATCAATGCTCGAGGAGCAACATCAATGCCTCTCATCTACACACCACTTGAAGGTTTGGGAAGTTGATATTTCATCTTCATAAATCTTATGAACATGTGGAGCACCTTCGGGAATTTCTCCTTCAAGTCCTTTGTCTATTTGGGCCAAGCACCATTTTGTAGATGACGTTTGAAGTACACCGACTTTGGATGTGATAGAAGAAAATCCCAACTAGTGGACGTAAACCAATGTTGTGCTTTTCATGATCTCTATGTTTTATGGATGACATCCCCTCCATTGTCTATGAGCTTTAAGGTAGGTTTGATGTCCATTAAGTCTTGAAGCACAACTTTCTTGCACTTCCTCATTGCTACCTAGTCTCCACCTATTATGTTGTCGGCCACTAGAATTTTTGTTCTAGGCACAAAAACTTTGGGATATACAACTTTTCAGTGTTGAGTTGCGCCAAGCAGATGTTGTGTATATGCTCCAAAATCAATGTCCGTGAAGTGACTACAGTGCTAGAACAACTCCCTTTTCAATGACCTAGCTTTTATTTTGAATGCTTTTATCTCCTTGAATGGAATCAAGGGGATAGGGTTGATAAGATTGCCTTCTGAGTGCTTTGTCAAGAAGCTCTTCCACATCTCCCACAAGTCATCTAGCAATGTAATTATTTGCATTTCATTCTTGAGGTCAGTTAGTCCTCTAATCGAAGTGCCATTCTTCTCAAGATTTCTATTCTAGAAGCGATTGATGACTACATTAGTGAAGTTCTGCAACATGAATTCAAATGACAAGAAGAGTTAGAATTTAGACTGTTGTCAAGGTCAAACTATATCATCAACTCAATGATAAAGATATCCCCACTATAAAGGAATATACAATATTTATATCCTGTTCAATAATATGACCATAGAATTCACTTCTAAACTAATTCGCATTTTCAAGATTGAACTCGTATCCTCGAATCGACAATAAAGAGAGTCATTTTATTCTTATCTTCTAGTTATTTAAATTATAAACTACTTGATTTCCTCTGATTGAATCTTCAAAGGTCACGTTTGTCGGTCATTTGCACAAAATCCACATGTTGCGACAATTGATCATCTGGTTTCTCCACGTTGGTTGAGCGTAATCAAGATGGTTTCTACATTCGTAGACCTTAGAGATATTCCTCAACTGATTTGTATCTAATGACGACACAATTCATGCATCCCATGTCTTCAACTCCTCTCTTCGGGTCTCTATGCAACTTGACATTTGGAGCTCCTTAGATCTAGTTATGCTGTACTGGTCATTAATGATCATGAAATTGCCAATCTTTTGTCGTCCCATTTCTTAGGCTTCTTTTTTAGCAACTTGTTGTTGTGATCTACATGGGTCAAACAAACGTTTTGCCTTTGCTTAATGTCGCCGATTTGAATGAGTTCATTCTTCACTACCTCCACAATGTTTTTTTGTAGAGTTCAAATGGCATATTCATCTCGGGCTATTATGCATTTTGAGATGTCAATAGTAACCGGCACACTATCAAAAAGAAAGCATGATTTGTGTTTGGCCCAGAAGTCCCATTGGATGGTGGCAAACTTCTTGTAGTCTTCCATTGCAACTCCACTTTTAGACGGGGTGGAGTTGATTGTAGTGAGAGCCGACTTTGAACTCCTAGCACCTGTGGTACCTCCTCCGTGAGCTCATTTCCGTCACTTACAACGTGAATCTATTGCTCCGGAATCAGAGGTCACTCACTTTTGGGATTCGGATCGGACTTGGCCTGATCTTCCTCCTCTGCTACTTGTTACAATAGCACCAGATGTCGATCGTCTACCAACATCTGCTTTTCTTTGAGCTTATACAACACGACCTATCGTAAGCTACTTCTCCACATTCTTGAGGGTGTATCGATCCAACGTTTGTTAGATTAGTCTCAGCCTCTGTGCCATTGATCTACCCGTTGTATATTGTTAGGGAATGTATCATAACTTGTCCAATTCTTTGTTAAGAGATTCCATTTGGGATCCCTCAAGAAAAGTGACAAGGTTGTCAATGTCAAACTTGCCATAGTAAGCATTCACATCGATTACAATCGAGTGACAATGATCTTTTTTTTTCCATTCTTGTTGACTTTGTGCAAGACAAGAACAATGTAGTGCTTGTGATGATCTTCAATAATATTCACCTTCTCCGTCATATTCCATTGAAGATAATTTGTCTTTCCTTGAATCCGATAACAAAGGTAGATATAATCTTTCCATCGGTTGACATCGAAGCTCCATGTCCTGATGTGTTGTTTAAATTGCCATAGCTTGCCATAAGTGTCTGGCATCTCCACTATGAAAGGTTCGTCCTTCTATGGATTTTTGAAGGGTT
Organism: Straminergon stramineum; assembly: GCA_963920665.1. Lineage (NCBI taxonomy): Eukaryota > Viridiplantae > Streptophyta > Bryopsida > Hypnales > Calliergonaceae > Straminergon > Straminergon stramineum. Next base: position 17,328,034 of record OY987273.1, read on the forward strand.
CGAGATGGTGCATTGTTACGATGTAGTCATAAAGACCACTTGTGTCCATTTTTTGAGCCTTGCATTCATAAGCCAGGAGATTGTTAGATTCCGACTTATCATCGACTCGATAATAATGCTTTAGTTTATATGTAGTTTTTGAAGGAATGTAGAGGTTTATGAATAATAAGAAGCTTGGGAATTAGAGAATCTGTGTTTATTATGCTAATATAAAAATTTACGATTGGTAGAAATTTATCGTCAGGTTGAGGATATCTACAAAAGTAGGTCATTTTATAGATCCATTGATTGTGTTTGTGCTGGATTAGGTCTGGTTGTTTATTTTTTAATTTGTAAGACGTTTATTTAGGGTAGAATTATTAATGTCTCTTTAATATTTCCAATATTGGTTTGGAGAAGGAAGCTAGTTTTCAACATATGTCTCCAAGAATATGTGTTATTTGTCTATTTTTTGTTCTTCTAATGTTTCATCAACTCGATGATAGAATGTCTTTTATTTTTTGGCAGATGTTTACATAGTAATTTTGGTGGTCGTTACCTTTTTCATTTTATCAATTAGTTGAGCATATGCTTTCTAAGCTTTTCCTTTGACAAAAATACTGTGCAATTGAATTTAGAGAGTTTAGAATTTAGAGAGTCTAATATTATTTTGTTATTTTGGGGGGTTTAGGGTATTTCTATTTATCTTTGAGTTGGCAATATCTTGTTTTTAATAAGGTAATGGGGATGAGTTGTATTTTTAAGACATTCTCGGCCTGGTAATAGAGTTTAATAAGGACAATCTTTGACTTATTTATCTCTATGGGATAGAAAATAAGAAATTCTAGAGGTCCATTTATTGTTGACTCGAGGATATGGAGGCTGATTCCATCTCAATTTTTATATGTTAGGCATTTATCTTAAATCCTAAACCTAAAACCTAATTGTATTTAGTAAATACATTGACCTTAAATCCTAAACTCTAAATTTAATTCTAAAATGTAATTCTTGAGTCCTACTAAGAGAATGTAAAAGGCGAACAATGAACCCCAACACTATAGACTGAAGCAACAATGAGACAATTTAGAAGACAATCCGAAAACAAAAACTTTGAAGAGCAAAATATTGAACTTTGCATAGCAAAATAGGAAAGAAGAAATAGAAGACAACACAAAATCAAACCCTTATTGAGCAAAATTTTGGAGCAAGAAACTACACCTATGAAGTGTACAAGGAAGACCTTACAAAAGTAGCTCCAAGTAATTCAAAAAGCAAGTCCAAGCAATTTAAGTGCCAACAACTCCAAGCTATTCAAACACCAACAACTCCAAGAAGTTGAAGCAAAAACTTAAAGGATACACGTTATGAGAATGTTAAATAACTCACCCTTCAAGTTTGATCGGTATTGTCTCTTGCAAGAGAAGTCCTGACGGACCCAACCTCACAAGGCACTCAAATCTTGCAGCTCCTTGGTGCTCAAATCTCAAGTCTCCAATGATCGCGCAATTGTCCACAAAAACAAAAATAAACCCTATTCTAAACCACACACTTCTACTCCAACGCACACTCAAACTCCAACATGCTCACACAGTTGGATCGGGGAAGACAACCTAGTGGTTTGAGCGCCAAACTCTAGTGCAAGTTTGAATGCCATACAAACCCTACTAGTCCTCGACACAAAAGACATGCTCACACCAACTTCAGAAAACCACACAATGACACTCCTACAACAAAATGCACAAATAGAGGAAGAGAACGCAACACGCTCACTTGCAAAACGCTCTCACTTCCGACAGTCTCACTTGCAACATTCTTACATAGACATGAGAAGAGAATGCGCAAATTTAATGACCAGACCCTAGCATGACTTTAAGTTCTCGATTGATCCCAAAACTACCTAATATTCGGACCCAATTGATACGATGGCCCTATTGATACCCTACAAGTATGAATTGTACAATGGTCGATTTGATACTAATAAATGTGCAAGTATGTCAAGTGGTGCAATCAACTATACTGGATACAAATATAGTGGCAATGTAATCGAATTTTAAAGGAATTTTGGAATTTCTCTTTCAAGATTCATAAACAAGAATTGGTGATAGCATTGTTGAATCTAACCATAGATATGGAATCTCAAAATCAAAATGTACAACTTTTATTTGTATATTGATTCCAAAATATGCTTCAAAATGAAATTTTACAATTATGGATTCTCAAATCAACCACTTTCTAGTTTTATGAATTTGACCACTTGACATATTTTCACATTTAGAAATTTAGAAAAAAATGTATTCTAGTAACACCAAATCCAACCCTTAGATAGGACAAAAACTTGATAAAGTATATCCACGAATTAGAAGAACTTTTATCCAAGCAATTAAGATGATGGAACTCAATTTTTAATCTCTTCATTGTCTTGAAAATAGATGTCAGGGCACTTAGTGGTTAAATGTTCTAGGAGGGGTGAATTATGAATTGTTTAATTGCAAAGGAAGAAATGCTAACCACGGGAATCATCCATTTCAATATTGTAGAAATTGTTGGTTTAAAATTGTCTAGAAGCACTCATTGGAAGTTTGACTATAGTTGTACACTAAAGATCTTTCCTTTTGAAACAAAATACCTAAGATTAACAATAGCACTTCTTTACCACATTGAAAGATTCTTGATCATCCATCAGTCTATAAAGCATTTATGCTGATTTGTGTAGGGTAAATGCATTGCTATTGCCCGTGAAAAGAATCCATTACCATAATATGTTACATGATGTATTTTTGCTATCACTAGGTAAAAAGGGTTTGTAGCATTGTTCCTTGAAGTCTTCTATAAAGTTCCAAACCCTTAATACCATCTTATAGTACTAAGAATACGCATTTCTATTGCGAAGTTCAAATAGAACAAAAAAAAGAAATCGAAATCTAACCATATCCAAATTTGCTTAGAAGTTGTATACAAATGTGTAGATGAAACTATATACAATTTGGCTATGTAGGCAAGATTCTAACTAAAGTTTTTGCATGTATAGTGAAAGACATAAAAGTTTGAGAATGTTTAGTTTGTCAATTCCTAAGTTTGGACATTCAATGAAGTTTCTAACAAAACTTTGCACAACTACTTTCAAAGTTGGAATTCTAGTTTTGAAAAAAGTCATGTTGTCCAATTCTAATTGCAAACACTTAATTTTCACATCTTGCATAATAATTAAATAGAACTCTAAAAAACCTTGAAAAGATATTGAAATCATGAAGAAGTTTTACTTATTAGAATGCAATTGTAACACAGTAAATGCTATAGTGAGACACTAATAGAGTAAGATTGTTGTATAAAAAGTTGAGTATTACACATTGTAATTAAATTGGAAAAAAGGTTATGCATGTTTTTCCTTTCCTTCTAATTAAACTCTCAACCCCACAATATCTACTCAGTAGGATTAGTTTTGGGAATGGAAAGAGTTGCACTTGAATAGTACTTGCAATAGAAGAAAAGGGTAGTAAAGCATTCACTGTACTTTGGAGAACGTAATTTTGAGAAGACAATTAATTAGTATACAAATGTAATAAAAGGGAAAATGATAGAGAATTGAAGTCTCATATGATCCAATCAATGTTCTTTCTTGTGTAATTGCCTAACTTCTTTTGTATGTTACAAAAAGGCTTGGACACATTAAATTTCCTTTTATAGTCGCTCTATTTTAACACTATATATATTTTGGGTCATGGCTCATCATACCAAGGTCCACAATTATAGTATGACTTCAATTATTTAACTCCTAAAGGACCAAACGATGTTTTTTGGCAACATAGCGATTTGGGGCAACTTACTATGAATGGAATTTTTATTTTTTTCCTTTGAATTTTTCATACAACATGTGCCTGAGGAATAGCTTCAACGTCCCACAATTTTCATAACTTCTGAATACATGGTTAAAAAGTTATTTAATGATATATAGTTTTCATTGCTTAGTGGGAAGCCTAGGTAGGAAAAAAAACTTCTTGAAAAAAAACTTTTTTTTAAAATAAAAATTTGAAATTTGCTTCCTAAATTTATATATACATGGAAAGTTTTGAATCATTCTATTTTTATTTATGAGACAAAAGTCATGAAGAGCTTTAGTTGTGGATAGTTTGTAGGTAATAATGGAATCTCCACTCTAAAATAAAATTTGAAGACCTTTAATTAACTCCATTTTTCATATTTTTAAAATTAAAATTAAAATATTAGGTGTAGATTTTTTAGTACAACATTACAACCATTGGGATTGGCATTTTTCAATTCCATAAATAAATTGTTAACAATTTAGTATCTTGAATCATTCTCTACTTCTTTCTACTTATTATTTTTTTCTTGTATGTTGCACGACTCCATATGATCTGGAAAAAAAAGCATGTAGTGAACTTGCATCAAAGAATAAATCTAAAGAAGCATCACCATGTTGGACATTTTTGCATACAAATGTGATCCTGTGAAGTGTAGCTATCCATTTTTTCACAAGGCCCCCAAAACAATTTTTGTCACTTCAAATGCTAATATCTTGCAATCTACATGGAGGAATTTTCTGAATTTTTTTCCACATCTTCTCAGTCTAGTGTATAACAAGATCCTAAGGTTCCATGTGTCCAAAAATTATCTTTTTCAAAAATCTGGTACTTGCATTAGAAGTGGTAGTTTCTAAGGCATTTTGGTGGTAATATAGTTAAGGAACTTTCTAGGTTAAAGGAATTTAAAACATATTGGAGTTAGCAAATCTTGTCAAGTTTTTTTTGGTTATGTGAACATAGCAGGGAATGAACCCATGCTTTGTACGCCATCAAATGTAAATGAAGACATTATGAATATTATACAAGTGGGATAATTTTTTTTATAAGTTTGAAAATTGGAGATTCAAGAGCACCAATTCAATGTATTTACAAATTCTAAAAATTTAAAGCATTGGCAATATCTAAATTACCTGTAACAAGTCTTTCATTGTAACTAGGAATTCTCAAGATATCTATAATTATAAATCTTTGAAGTACAAGACCCTTAATTTTTGAACGCATTGAAAGAGTTTAATACATATTCTATTCTGTTGTTATGGTACAATATGCACATTAGATTTTAATTTATTATATGAAATTAAAATCATCTTTTCATTGAACCATACAGGTGTTAAGATTATTTCCAAAGTTTATGTCTAAATCATTGACAATTTAATACAAATACTAATTCAAGGATATTAATTCCTATTGTATATACTTTTGTAATAGAAGAACATAAGAATTCTACATTTATGGGTAGATCAAATTAAATTTTCTTTGAAACCATTAGGGAACCAAGTTCATTAAAATAATCATGGAAACTTAATGAAAACTTCTTGAATTTTGTAAGTGACCTAAACACTTACTTAATGAAGTATCATAAAACATTAATTCTCTATGAAAAGAATTTATTTTTGAACTTGGGTATCTTAGTACATTAAAGCATGAAACTACAAGTAAGAATTGTTGAACTAGAACAATTGTTTTCATTCGAACTTCATGAAAATTTAAAAGGAACTAAGTTTTCAATTGGTGAAATTGAAAATTTGACAAAAGAAATAGTGTACTCATTGAAATCATCCTAAAATTGAAACCCTCAAACAAATTTTGTACTCTATGCAATTCTCACAAAAGAATATGAAACATGATTGTGTAAATTCTTTCATTTGTTAGAAGTCTAAAGTTAGAAAAACTATATGTATATGCATTCCATAAAATTATTTTCTTTTCAATGATGAATACTTTTTGGAGTTCAAATATTTAGGGTTTATTATTATTTTGTAATTTCTAGTAATGAAACTATGGGTACTAAGGAATATGATTTGATCTCATTCTACATATAGAAATTATTTGGCATACACCAAATGCTTAATATCATCATTACTCTTTTCAAGAGATAAATCTTCTTAACAAACCATGATTCTAGTACTAATAGAATTTAAAATGCATAGTTCATTGCCATTATGGAATGACATATAATGATTACTTGACAAAGACATATCATTAAATATTAACTACAACTATACTACAAATGAATTGAGTTTACATTTCAATGAATAAAACCTATGTTAGTACTAAATAACACACAATTGTAATGGAGTACAAAGATTGAACTCATATTTATTACGAAATATTAAATAAGTGAAGCAATACTTGTACTCAAAGTTACAGATGAATTATTTTAGCATACACAGGGTTGACAGGGCATCCTGACGCAACCGCCAGCGTCCGCGTCCGCGACCCCCCCGGACGTCCTGTGACATTCGCAAAATCAGGTTTTTACCCTGGGGTAATTTCCCGTTCGTGACCCTCTCCGCACCACCGTCCGCAGTTTCTGCGCCCCGTCCGCCATCCCGTCCGCCCGTCCTCGACCCCGTCCGCAGCCTCGTCCGCGGTTTCTACGGCCCATCT